>CAJUXJ010000853.1:0-33317 GCA_910589775.1 Avena eriantha
TTTGAGATTAATGACCAAAAACTCGTCGTTTTTGCGCCTTATGGCCATTTTCATGAGGTTTGCCCATAGTTTTGGGCTTCTTTGGCGATTTACAACGACCATGTGACCCAATACATGTTTGAGATTAATGACCAAAAACTCGTCGTTTTTGCGCTTTTTGGCCATTTTCATGAGCTATTGCCCATAGTTTTGGGGTTCGAGAGCGATTTACAACGACCGTAAGACCTGATACATGTTTGAGAGTTATGACAAAAAACTCGTCGTTTTCGCGCTTTAAGGCCATGTTCATGAGTTATTGCCCATAGTTTTGGGTTCTAGGGAGATTTAAAACGACCGTAAGACTAGATACATGTTTGAGAGTTATGACCCAAAATTCGTTGTTTTCGCACTTTATAGCCGTTTTCATGAGCTATTACCCATAGTTTTGGGCTTCTTGGGTGATTTACAACGACCGCAAGACCCATACATGTTTGAGATTTATGACAAAAACACATAGATTTTGTGCTTTATGGCCATTTGCATGAGCTATTGACCAAAGTTTGGGGGTTCTAGGGCGATTTACAATGAGCGTAAGACCCGATACAATGCTTGAGAGTTATGACAAAAAACTCGTCGTTTTTTGCTCTTTATGTCCGTTTTCATGAGCTATTACCCACAGTTTTGGGGTCTAGGGTGATTTAAAACGACCGTAAGACTAGATACATGTTTGAAAGTTATGACCAAAAAATCATCGTGTTCGCTCTTTATGGCCATTTTCAATGAGCTATTGCCCATAGTTTTGGGCTTCTTGGGCGATTTACAATGACCATATGACCCAATACATGTTTGAGATTAATGACCAAAAACTCGTCGTTTTTGCGCTTTATGGCCATTTTGAAGAGCTATTGCCCACAGTTTTGGGTTCGAGAGCGATTTACAACGACCGTAAGACCTGATACTTGTTTGTGAGTTATGACCAAAAACTCGTCGTTTTCTCGCTTATGGCCATGTTCATGTGTTATTGCCCATAGTTTTGGGTTCTACGGAGATTTAAAACGACCGTAAGACTAGATACATGTTTGAAAGTTATGCCCAAAAAATCATCGTTTCGCGCTTTTGGCCATTTTCATGAGCTATTGCCCACAGTTTTGGGGTTCGAGAGCGATTTACAACGACTGTAAGACCTGATACTTGTTAGTTAGTTATGACCAAAACTCGTCGTTTTCACGCTTTATGGCCATGTTCATGTGTTATTGCCCATAGTTTTGGGTTCTAGGGAGATTTAAAACGACCGTAAACTAGATACATGTTTGAGAGTTATGACCCAAAATTCGTTGTTTTCGCGCTTTATGGCCGTTTTCACGAGCTATTACCCATAGTTTTGGGCTTCTTGGGTGATTTACAACGACCGCAAGACCCAATACATGTTTGAGATTTATGACAAAAACTCATAGGTTTGGGGCTTTATGGCCATTTCATGAGCGATCAACCATAGTTTTGGGGTTCTAGGGCGATTTACAATGAGCGTAAGATCCGATACAATGCTTGAGAGTTATGACAAAAACTCGTCGTTTTCGCTCTTTATGGCCATTTTCATGAACTATTACCCACAGTTTTGGCGTCTAGGGTGATTTCAAACGACCTTAAGACTAGATACATGTTTGAAAGTTACGACCAAAAATCATCGTTTTCGCGCTTTATGGCCATTTTCATGAGCTATTGCCCATATTTTTGGGCTTCTTGGGCGATTTACAACGACCATATGACCCAATAAATGTTTGAGATTAATGACCAAAACTCGTCGTTTTTGCGCCTTATGGCCATTTTCATGAGGTTTTGCCCATAGTTTTGGGCTTCTTTGGCGATTTACAACGACCATGTGACCCAATACATGTTTGAGATTAATGACCAAAAACTCGTCGTTTTTTGCGCTTTTTGGCCATTTTCATGAGCTATTGCCCATAGTTTTGGGGTTCGAGAGCGATTTACAACGACCGTAAGACCTGATACATGTTTGAGAGTTATGACAAAAAACTCGTCATTTTCGCGCTTTAAGGCCATGTTCATGAGTTATTGCCCATAGTTTTGGGTTCTAGGGAGATTTAAAACGACCGTAAGACTAGATACATGTTTGAGAGTTATGACCCAAAATTCATTGTTTTCGCGCTTTATGGCTGTTTTCATGAGCTATTACCCATAGTTTTCAGCTTCTTGGGTGATTTACAATGACCGCAAGACCCAATACATGTTTGAGATTTATGACAAAAACTCACAGGTTTTGTGCTTTATGGCCATTTTCATGAGATATCGACCATAGTTTGGGGTTCTAGGGCGATTTACAATGAGCGTAAGACCCGATACAATGCTTGAGAGTTATGACAAAAAACTCGTCGTTTTTGCTCTTTATGTCTGTTTTCATGAGCTATTACCCACAGTTTTGGGGTCTAGGGTGATTTAAAACGACCGTAAGACTAGATACATGTTTGAAAGTTATGACCAAAAAATCATCGTGTTCGCTCTTTATGGCCATTTTCATGAGCTATTGCCCATAGTTTTGGGCTTCTTGGGCGATTTACAATGACCATATGACCCAATACATGTTTGAGATTAATGACCAAAAACTCGTCGTTTTTGCGCTTTATGGCCATTTTGAAGAGCTATTGCCCACAGTTTTGGGTTCGAGAGCGATTTACAACGACCGTAAGACCTGATACTTGTTTGTGAGTTATGACCAAAAACTCGTCGTTTTCTCGCTTTATGGCCATGTTCATGTGTTATTGCCCATAGTTTTGGGTTCTACGGAGATTTAAAACGACCGTAAGACTAGATACATGTTTGAAAGTTATGCCCAAAAAATCATCGTTTCGCGCTTTCTGGCCATTTTCATGAGCTATTGCCCACAGTTTTGGGGTTCGAGAGCGATTTACAACGACTGTAAGACCTGATACTTGTTTGTTAGTTATGACCAAAAACTCGTCGTTTTCACGCTTTATGGCCATGTTCATGTGTTATTGCCCATAGTTTTGGGTTGTAGGGAGATTTAAAACGACCGTAAAACTAGATACATGTTTGAGAGTTATGACCCAAAATTCGTTGTTTTCGCGCTTTATGGCCGTTTTCACGAGCTATTACCCCTAGTTTTGGGCTTCTTGGGTGATTTACAACGACCGCAAGACCCAATACATGTTTGAGATTTATGACAAAAACTCATAGGTTTTGGGCTTTATGGCCATTTTCATGAGCGATCAACCATAGTTTTGGGGTTCTAGGGCGATTTACAATGAGCGTAAGATCCGATACAATGCTTGAGAGTTCTGACAAAAACTCGTCGTTTTCGCTCTTTATGGCCATTTTCATGAACTATTACCCACAGTTTTGGGGTCTAGGGTGATTTCAAACGACCTTAAGACTAGATACATGTTTGAAAGTTATGACCAAAAATCATCGTTTTCGCGCTTTATGGCCATTTTCATGAGCTATTGCCCATATTTTTGGGCTTCTTGGGCGATTTACAACGACCATATGACCAAATAAATGTTTGAGATTAATGACCAAAAACTCGTCGTTTTTGCGCCTTATGGCCATTTTCATGAGGTATTGCCCATAGTTTTGGGCTTCTTGGGCGATTTACAACGACCATGTGACCCAATACATGTTTGAGATTAATGACCAAAAACTCGTCGTTTTTGCGCTTTTTGGCCATTTTCATGAGCTATTGCCCATAGTTTTGGGGTTCGAGAGCGATTTACAACGACCGTAAGACCTGATACATGTTTCAGAGTTATGACCAAAAACTCGTCGTTTTCGCGCTTTATGGCCATGTTCATGAGTTATTGCCCATAGTTTTGGGTTCTAGGAGATTTAAAACGACCGTAAGACTAAATACATGTTTGAGAGTTATGACCCAAAGTTCATTGTTTTCGCGCTTTATGGCTGTTTTCATGAGCTATTACCCATAGTTTTCGGCTTCTTGGGTGATTTACAATGACCGCAAGACCCAATACATGTTTGAGATTTATGACAAAAACTCACAAGTTTTGTGCTTTATGGCCATTTTCAAGAGCTATCGACCATAGTTTTGGGGTTCTAGGGCGATTTACAATAAGCGTAAGACCCGATACAATGCTTGAGAGTTATGACAAAAAAACTCATCGTTTTCGCTCTTTATGGCCGTTTTGATGAGCTATTGACCATAGTTTTGGGGTTCTAGGGCGATTTACAATGAGCGTAAGACCCGATACAATGCTTGAGAGTTATGACAAAAAACTCGGCGTTTTTGCTCTTTATGGCCGTTTTCATGAGCTATTGCCCCTAGTTTTGGGGTCTAGGGTGATTTAAAACGACCGTAAGACTAGATACATGTTTGAAAGTTATGACCAAAAAATCATCGTTTTCGCTCTTTATGGCCATTTTCATGAGCTATTGCCCATAGTTTTGGGCTTCTTGGGCGATTTACAATGACCATATGACCCAATACTTGTTTGAGATTAATGACCAAAAACTCGTCGTTTTTGCGCTTTATGGCCATTTTGAAGAGCTATTGCCCACAGTTTTGGGTTCGAGAGCGATTTACAACGACCGTAAGACCTAATACTTGTTTGTGAGTTATGACCAAAAACTCGTCGTTCTGTCGCTTTATGGCCTTGTTCATGTGTTATTGCCCATAGTTTTGGGTTCTACGGAGATTTAAAACGACCATAAGACTAGATACATGTTTGAGAGTTATGACCCAAAATTCATTGTTTTCGCGCTTTATGGCTGTTTTCATGAGCTATTACCCATAGTTTTCGGCTTCTTGGGTGATTTACAACGACCGCAAGACCCCAATACATGTTTGAGATTTATGACAAAAACTCACAGGTTTTGTGCTTTATGGCCATTTTCATGAGCTATCGACCATCTTTTTCGGGTTCTAGGGCGATTTACAATGAGCGTAAGACCCGATACAATGCTTGAGAGTTATGACAAAAACTCGTCATTTTCGCTCTTTATGGCCGTTTTCATGAACTATTACGCACAGTTTTGGGGTCTAGGGTGATTTAAAACGACCGTAAGACTAGATATATGTTTGAAAGGTATGACTAAAAAATCATCATTTTCGCGCTTTATGGCCATTTTCATGAGCTATTGCCCATAGTTTTGGGCTTATTGGGTGATTTACAATGACCATATGACCCAATACATGTTTGAGATTAATGACCAAAAACTCGTCGTTTTTGCGCTTTATGCCCATTTTCATGAGAGCGATTTACAACGACCGTAACACGTGATACTTGTTTGTGAGTTATGACCAAAACTCGTCGTTTTCGCGCTTTATGGCCATGTTCATGAGTTATTGCCCATAGTTTTGGGTTCTAGGGAGATTTAAAGCGACCGTAAGACTAGATACATGTTTGAGAGTTGTGACTCAAAATTAGTTGTTTTCGGTCTTTATGGCCGTTTTCGTGAGCTATTACCCATAGTTTTGGGCTTCTTGGGCGATTTACAAAGACCGCAAGACCCAATACATGTTTGAGATTATGACAAAAACTCACAGATTTTGTGCTTTATGGCCATTTTCATGAGCTATCGACCATAGTTTTGGGTTCTAGGGCAATTTACAATGAGCGTAAGACCCGATACAATGCTTGAGAGTTATGACAAAAAACTCGTCGTTTTCGCTCTTTATGGCTGTTTTCATGAGCTATTACCCACAGTTTTGGGGTCTAGGGTGATTTAAAACGACCGTAAGACTAGATACATGTTTGAAAGTTATGACCAAAAAATCATCGTTTTAGCGCTTTATGGCCATTTTCATGAGCTATTGCCCATAGTTTTGGGCTTCTTGGGTGATTTACAATGACCATATGACCCAATACATGTTTGAGATTAATGACCAAAAACTCATCGTTTTTGCGCTTTATGGCCATTTTCATGAGCTATTGCCCACAGTTTTGGGTTCGAGAGCGATTTACAACGACCGTGAGACCTGATACTTGTTTGTGAGTTATGACCAAAAACTCGTCGTTCTCGTGCTTTATGGCCATGTTTCATGAGCTATTGACCATGGTTTTGGGGTTCTAGGGCGATTTACAATGAGCGTAAGACACAATACAATGCTTGAGAGTTATGACAAAAACTCGTCGTTTTCGCTCTTTATGGCCGTGTCGATGAGCTATTACCCACAGTTTTGGGGTTCGAGCGCGATTTACAACGACCGTAAGACCTGATACATGTTCGAGAGTTATGAACAAAAACTCGTCGTTTTTGCGCTATTTGGCCATGTTCATGAGCTATTGCCCCTAGTTTTGGGGTCTAGGGTGATTTAAAACGACCGAACACTAGATACATGTTTGAAAGTTATGACCAAAAAATCATCGTTTTCGCGCTTTATGGCCATTTTCATGAGCTATTGCCCATATTTTTGGGCTTCTTGGGCGATTTACAACGACCGTATGACCCAATACATCTTTGAGATTAATGACCAAAAACTCGCTGTTTTTTTGCTTTAGGGCCATTTTCATGAGCTATTGCCCACAATTTTGGGGTTCGAGAGCATTTTACAACGACCGTAAGACCTGATACTTTTTTGAGAGTTATCACCAAAGACTCGTCGTTTTCGCGTTTTATGGCCATGTTCATGACTTATTGCCCATAGTTTTGTGTTCTAGGGAGATTTAAAACGACCATAAGACTAGATACATGTTTCGGAGTTATGACCCAAAATTAATTGTTTTCGCACTTTATGGCCATTTTCATGAGCTATTACCCATAGTTTTGGGCTTCCTGGGCGATTTACAACGACCGCAAGACCAATACATATTTGAGATTTATGACAAAAACTCATAGGTTTTGCGCTTTATGGCCATTTTCATGAGCTATTGACCATAGTTTTGGGGTTCTAGGGTGGTTTCAAATGAGCGTATAACCCGATACAATGCATGAGAGTCATGACGAAAAACTCGTCGTTTTCGCTCTTTATGGATGTTTTCATGAGCTATTGCCGATAGTTTTGGGGTTCGAGGGCGATTTACAATGACCGTAAGACCCAATACATGTTTGAGATTTATGACAAAAAACTCACAGGTTTTGCGCTTTATGGCCATTTGAGCTATTGACCTGAGTTTTGGGGTTCTTGGGCGATTTAAAACGAGCGTAAAACACGATACAATGCTTGAGAGTCATGACCAAAAACTCGTTGTTTTCGCTCTTTATGGACGTTTTCATGAGCTATTGCCCACAGTTTTGGGGTTTGAGGGTGACTTACAACCACCATAAGACCAGATACATGTTTGAGATTTATGACCAAAAAAACTCGTCGTTCTCGTGCTATTTGGCCATGTTCATGAGTTATTGCCCATAGTCTTGGGTTCTAGGGAGATTTATGACGACCGTAATACCAAATACATGTTTGAGATTTATGACCGAAAACTCGCCGTTTTTGCCCTTTATGGCAATTTTCATGAGCTATTGACCATAGTTTGGGGGTTCTAGGGAAATTTATAAAGAGCATAAAACCCGATTCAGTGCTTGATAGTTATGACCAAAAACTCGTTGTTTTCGTGCTTTATGGATGTTGTCCTGAGCTATTGCCCATAGTTTTGGGGTTCGAGGGCGATTTACAACGACCATAAAACGCGATACATGTTTGAGAGTTATGACCAAACACTCATCGTTTTCGTGCTATATGGACGTTTTCATGAGCTATTGCCTAGAGTTTTGGGGTTCGAGGGTAACTTACAATGACCGTAAGACCTACTACATGTTTGAGAGTTATGACCAAAAGTCATCATTTTCACGCTTGACGGCCGTTTTCATGAGCAATAGCCCAGAGTTTTGGGGTTCGAGGGCGATTTACAACGACCATAAGACCTGATACATGTTTGACATTTATGACCAAAACTCACAGGTTTTCGCGCTTTATGGCAATGATCATGAGCTATTGCCCAGAGTTTTGGGGTTCTTGGGCCATTTAAAACGAGCGTAAAACACGATACAATGCTTGAGAGTCATGAAGGAAAACTCGTTGTTTTCGCTCTTTGTGGACGTTTTCATGAGCTATTACCCACAGTTTTGGGGTTCGAGGGCGACTTACAACGACCATAAGACCCGATACATGTTTGAGATTTATGACCAAAAACTCGTCGTTTTCGTGCTTTATGGTTGTGTTCATGAGCTATTAACCATAGTTTGGGGGTTCTAGGGAGATTTACAATGACGGTAAGACTAGATACATGTTTGAGAGTTATGACCAAAAATTCGTCGTTTTCGTGCTTTATGGCTGTTTCGATGAGTTATTGCCCATAGTTTTGGGCTTCTTGGGCGATTTATGACGACCGTAATACTAAATACATGTTTGAGATTTATGACCGAAAACTCGTCGTTTTTTCCCTTTATGGCAATTTTCATGAGCTATTGACCATAGTTTGGGGGTTCTAGGGAAATTTATAAAGAGTATAAAACCCGATTCAGTGCTTGATAGTTATGACCAAAAACTCGTTGTTTTCGTGCTTTATGGATGTTTTCATGAGCTATTGCCCATAGTTTTGGGGTTCGAGGGCGATTTACAACGACCATAAGACCCGATACATGTTTGAGAGTTATGACCAAACACTCATCGTTTTCGTGCTATATGGACGTTTTCATGAGCTATTGCCTAGAGTTTTGGTGTTCGAGGGCGATTTACAACAACCATAAGGCCCGATACATGTTTGAGATTTATGAGAAAAAAACTCGTCGTTTTCACGTTTTATGGCCATGTTCATGAGCTATTAACCATAGTTTTCGGGTTCTAGGGCGATTTACAACGACCATAAGACCCAATACATGTTTGAGATTTCTGACCAAAAACTCAAAGGTTTTGCGCTTTATGGCCATTTTCATGAGCTATTGACCTTATATTTGGGCTTCTTGGGTGATTTAGAACGACCGTATGACCCAATACATGTTTGAGATTTATGACCAAAAACTCACCGTTTTTACGCTTTATGGCCATTTTCATGATCTATTGCCCACAGTTTTGGGGTTCGAGGGCCATTTAGAACGACCGTAAGACCTGATACATGTTTGAGAGTTATGACCAAAAACTCGTTGTTTGCGGTCTTTATGGCCATGTTGATGAGCTATTGCCCATAGTTTTGGGTAGTAGGGAGATTTAAAACGACCGTAAGACTAGATACATGTTTGACAGTTATGACCCAAAATTAATTGTTTTTGCACTAAGTCCATTTGCATGAGCTATTACCCATAGTTTTGGGCTTCCTGGGCGATTTACAACGACCGCAAGACCAATACATGTTTGAGATTTATGACAAAAACTCACAGGTTTTGCGCTTTATGGCCATTTTCATGAGCTATTGACCATAGTTTTGGGGTTCTAGGGTGGTTTAAAATGAGCGTATAACCCGATACAATGCATGAGAGTCATGACGAAAAACTCGTCGTTTTCGCTCTTTATGGACGTTTTCATGAGCTATTGCCCATTGTTTTGGGGTTCGAGGGCGATTTACAATGACCGTAAGACCCAATACATGTTTGGGATTTATGACAAAAAACTCACAGGTTTTGCGCTTTATGGCCATTTGAGCTATTGACCAGAGTTTTGGGGTTCTTGGGCTATTTAAAACGAGCGTAAAACATGATACAATGCTTGAGAGTCATAACCAAAAACTCGTTGTTTTCGCTCTTTGTGGACGTTTTCATGAGCTATTGCCCACAGTTTTGGGGTTCGAGGGTGACTTACAATGACCATAAGACCCGATACATGTTTGAGATTTATGAGCAAAAACTCGTCGTTTTCGTGCTTTATGGCCGTGTTCATGAGCTATTAACCATAGTTTTGGGGTTCTAGGGAGATTTACAATGACGGTAAGACTAGATTCATGTTTGAGAGTTATGACCAAAAATTCGTCGTTTTCGTGCTTTATGGCTGTTTCGATGAGTTATTGCCCATAGTTTTGGGCTTCTTGGGAGATTTATGACGACCGTAATACCAAATACATGTTTGAGATTTATGACCGAAAACTCGCCGTTTTTGCACTTTTATGGCAATTTTCATGAGCTATTGACCATAGTTTGGGGGTTCTAGGGAAATTTATAAAGAGCATAAAACCCGATTCAGTGCTTGATAGTTATGACCAAAAACTCATTGTTTTTGTGCTTTATGGATGTTTTCGTGAGCTATTGCCCATAGTTTTGGGGTTCGAGGGCGATTTACAACGACCATAAGACTCGATACATGTTTGAGAGTTATGACCAAACACTCATCGTTTTCGTGCTATATGGACGTTTTCATGACCTATTGCCTAGAGTTTTGGGGTTCGTGGGTAACTTACAATGACCGTAAGACCTACTACATGTTTGAGAGTTATGACCAAAAGTCATCATTTTCACGCTTGACGGCCGTTTTCATGAGCAATAGCCCAGAGTTTTGGGGTTCGAGGGCGATTTACAACGACCATAAGACCTGATACATGTTTGACATTTACGACCAAAACTCACAGGTTTTCGCGCTTTATGGCCATGATCATGAGCTATTGCCCATAGTTTTCGGTTCTAGGTAGATTTAAAACGACTATAAGACTAGATACATGTTTGAGAGTTATGACAAAAAAAAATCGTCGTTTTCGCTCTTTATGGCCATTTTCATGAGCTATTGCCCATATTTTTGGGCTTCTTGGGCGATTTACAACGACAGTATGACCCAATACATCTTTGAGATTAATGACCAAAAACTCGCTGTTTTTTTGCTTTAGGGCCATTTTCATGAGCTATTGCCCACAATTTTGGGGTTCGAGAGCATTTTACAACGACCGTAAGACCTGATACTTTTTTGAGAGTTATCACCAAAGACTCGTCGTTTTCGCGTTTTATGGCCATGTTCATGACTTATTGCCCATAGTTTTGTGTTCTAGGGAGATTTAAAACGACCATAAGACTAGATACATGTTTCGGAGTTATGACCCAAAATTAATTGTTTTCGCACTTTATGGCCATTTTCATGAGCTATTACCCATAGTTTTGGGCTTCCTGGGCGATTTACAACGACCACAAGACCAATACATATTTGAGATTTATGACAAAAACTCATAGGTTTTGCGCTTTATGGCCATTTTCATGAGCTATTGACCATAGTTTTGGGGTTCTAGGGTGGTTTAAAATGAGCGTATAACCCGATACAATGCATGAGAGTCATGACGAAAAACTCGTCGTTTTCGCTCTTTATGGATGTTTTCATGAGCTATTGCCGATAGTTTTGGGGTTCGAGGGCGATTTACAATGACCGTAAGACCCAATACATGTTTGAGATTTATGACAAAAAACTCACAGGTTTTGCGCTTTATGGCCATTTGAGCTATTGACCTGAGTTTTGGGGTTCTTGGGCGATTTAAAACGAGCGTAAAACACGATACAATGCTTGAGAGTCATGACCAAAAACTCGTTGTTTTCGCTCTTTATGGACGTTTTCATGAGCTATTGCCCACAGTTTTGGGGTTTGAGGGTGACTTACAACCACCATAAGACCAGATACATGTTTGAGATTTATGACCAAAAAAACTCGTCGTTCTCGTGCTATTTGGCCATGTTCATGAGTTATTGCCCATAGTCTTGGGTTCTAGGGAGATTTATGACGACCGTAATACCAAATACATGTTTGAGATTTATGACCGAAAACTCGCCGTTTTTGCCCTTTATGGCAATTTTCATGAGCTATTGACCATAGTTTGGGGGTTCTAGGGAAATTTATAAAGAGCATAAAACCCGATTCAGTGCTTGATAGTTATGACCAAAAACTCGTTGTTTTCGTGCTTTATGGATGTTGTCCTGAGCTATTGCCCATAGTTTTGGGGTTCGAGGGCGATTTACAACGACCATAAAACGCGATACATGTTTGAGAGTTATGACCAAACACTCATCGTTTTCGTGCTATATGGACGTTTTCATGAGCTATTGCCTAGAGTTTTGGGGTTCGAGGGTAACTTACAATGACCGTAAGACCTACTACATGTTTGAGAGTTATGACCAAAAGTCATCATTTT
The DNA here is from genome assembly GCA_910589775.1 of Avena eriantha. Lineage (NCBI taxonomy): Eukaryota > Viridiplantae > Streptophyta > Magnoliopsida > Poales > Poaceae > Avena > Avena eriantha. Next base: position 11,997 of record CAJUXJ010000853.1, read on the forward strand.
CACGCTTGACGGCCGTTTTCATGAGCAATAGCCCAGAGTTTTGGGGTTCGAGGGCGATTTACAACGACCATAAGACCTGATACATGTTTGACATTTATGACCAAAACTCACAGGTTTTCGCGCTTTATGGCAATGATCATGAGCTATTGCCCAGAGTTTTGGGGTTCTTGGGCGATTTAAAACGAGCGTAAAACACGATACAATGCTTGAGAGTCATGAACGAAAACTCGTTGTTTTCGCTCTTTGTGGACGTTTTCATGAGCTATTACCCACAGTTTTGGGGTTCGAGGGCGACTTACAACGACCATAAGACCCGATACATGTTTGAGATTTATGACCAAAAACTCGTCGTTTTCGTGCTTTATGGCTGTGTTCATGAGCTATTAACCATAGTTTGGGGGTTCTAGGGAGATTTACAATGACGGTAAGACTAGATACATGTTTGAGAGTTATGACCAAAAATTCGTCGTTTTCGTGCTTTATGGCTGTTTCGATGAGTTATTGCCCATAGTTTTGGGCTTCTTGGGTGATTTATGACGACCGTAATACTAAATACATGTTTGAGATTTATGACCGAAAACTCGTCGTTTTTTCCCTTTATGGCAATTTTCATGAGCTATGGACCATAGTTTGGGGGTTCTAGGGAAATTTATAAAGAGTATAAAACCCGATTCAGTGCTTGATAGTTATGACCAAAAACTCGTTGTTTTCGTGCTTTATGGATGTTTTCATGAGCTATTGCCCATAGTTTTGGGGTTCGAGGGCGATTTACAACGACCATAAGACCCGATACATGTTTGAGAGTTATGACCAAACACTCATCGTTTTCGTGCTATATGGACGTTTTCATGAGCTATTGCCTAGAGTTTTGGTGTTCGAGGGCGATTTACAACAACCATAAGACCCGATACATGTTTGAGATTTATGAGAAAAAAACTCGTCGTTTTCACGCTTTATGGCCATGTTCATGAGCTATTAACCATAGTTTTCGGGTTCTAGGGCGATTTACAACGACCATAAGACCCAATACATGTTTGAGATTTCTGACCAAAAACTCAAAGGTTTTGCGCTTTATGGCCATTTTCATGAGCTATTGACCTTATATTTGGGCTTCTTGGGTGATTTAGAACGACCGTATGACCCAATACATGTTTGAGATTTATGACCAAAAACTCACCGTTTTTACGCTTTATGGCCATTTTCATGATCTATTGCCCACAGTTTTGGGGTTCGAGGGCCATTTAGAACGACCGTAAGACCTGATACATGTTTGAGAGTTATGACCAAAAACTCATTGTTTGCGGTCTTTATGGCCATGTTGATGAGCTATTGCCCATAGTTTTGGGTAGTAGGGAGATTTAAAACGACCGTAAGACTAGATACATGTTTGACAGTTATGACCCAAAATTAATTGTTTTTGCACTAAGTCCATTTGCATGAGCTATTACCCATAGTTTTGGGCTTCCTGGGCGATTTACAACGACCGCAAGACCAATACATGTTTGAGATTTATGACAAAAACTCACAGGTTTTGCGCTTTATGGCCATTTTCATGAGCTATTGACCATAGTTTTGGGGTTCTAGGGTGGTTTAAAATGAGCGTATAACCCGATACAATGCATGAGAGTCATGACGAAAAACTCGTCGTTTTCGCTCTTTATGGACGTTTTCATGAGCTATTGCCCATTGTTTTGGGGTTCGAGGGCGATTTACAATGACCGTAAGACCCAATACATGTTTGGGATTTATGACAAAAAACTCACAGGTTTTGCGCTTTATGGCCATTTGAGCTATTGACCAGAGTTTTGGGGTTCTTGGGCTATTTAAAACGAGCGTAAAACATGATACAATGCTTGAGAGTCATAACCAAAAACTCGTTGTTTTCGCTCTTTGTGGACGTTTTCATGAGCTATTGCCCACAGTTTTGGGGTTCGAGGGTGACTTACAATGACCATAAGACCCGATACATGTTTGAGATTTATGAGCAAAAACTCGTCGTTTTCGTGCTTTATGGCCGTGTTCATGAGCTATTAACCATAGTTTTGGGGTTCTAGGGAGATTTACAATGACGGTAAGACTAGATTCATGTTTGAGAGTTATGACCAAAAATTCGTCGTTTTCGTGCTTTATGGCTGTTTCGATGAGTTATTGCCCATAGTTTTGGGCTTCTTGGGAGATTTATGACGACCGTAATACCAAATACATGTTTGAGATTTATGACCGAAAACTCGCCGTTTTTGCACTTTATGGCAATTTTCATGAGCTATTGACCATAGTTTGGGGGTTCTAGGGAAATTTATAAAGAGCATAAAACCCGATTCAGTGCTTGATAGTTATGACCAAAAACTCATTGTTTTTGTGCTTTATGGATGTTTTCGTGAGCTATTGCCCATAGTTTTGGGGTTCGAGGGCGATTTACAACGACCATAAGACTCGATACATGTTTGAGAGTTATGACCAAACACTCATCGTTTTCGTGCTATATGGACGTTTTCATGACCTATTGCCTAGAGTTTTGGGGTTCGTGGGTAACTTACAATGACCGTAAGACCTACTACATGTTTGAGAGTTATGACCAAAAGTCATCATTTTCACGCTTGACGGCCGTTTTCATGAGCAATAGCCCAGAGTTTTGGGGTTCGAGGGCGATTTACAACGACCATAAGACCTGATACATGTTTGACATTTATGACCAAAACTCACAGGTTTTCGCGCTTTATGGCCATGATCATGAGCTATTGCCCATAGTTTTCGGTTCTAGGTAGATTTAAAACGACTATAAGACTAGATACATGTTTGAGAGTTATGACAAAAAAATTCGTCGTTTTCGCTCTTTATGGCCATTTTCATGAGCTATTGCCCATAGTTTTGGGCTTCTTGGGCAATTTACAATGACCGTAAGACCCAATATATGTTTGATATTTATGACAAAAAACTCACAGGTTTTGAGCTTTATGATCATTTTCCTGAGCTATTGACCAGAGTTTTGGGGTTCTTGGGCGATTTAAAACGAGCGTAAAACACGATACAATGCTTGAGAGTCATGAACGAAAACTCGTTGTTTTCGCTCTTTGTGGACGTTTTCATGAGCTATTGCCCACAGTTTTGGGGTTCGAGGGCGACTTACAACGACCAAAAGAACCGATACATGTTTGAGATTTATGACCAAAAACTCGTCGTTTTCGTGCTTTATGGCCGTGTCCATGAGCTACTAACCATAGTTTTGGGGTTCTAGGGAGATTTACAATGACGGTAAGACTAGATACATGTTTGAGAGTTATCACCAAAAATTCGTCGTTTTCGTGCTTTATGGCTGTTTCGATGAGTTATTGCCCATAGTTTTGGGCTTCTTGGGCGATTTATGACGACCGTAATACCAAATACATGTTTGAGATTTATGACCGAAAACTCGTCGTTTTTGCCCTTTATTGCAATTTTTATGAGCTATTGACCATAGTTTGGGGGGTTCTAGGGAAATTTATAAAGAGTATAAAACCCGATTCAGTGCTTGATAGTTATGACCAAAAACTCGTTGTTTTCGTGCTTTATGGATGTTTTCATGAGCTATTGCCCATAGTTTTGGGGTTCGAGGGCGATTTACAACGACCATAAGACCCGATACATGTTCGAGAGTTATGACCAAACACTCATCGTTTTCGTGCTATATGGACGTTTTCATGAGCTATTGCCTAGAGTTTTGGTGTTCGAGGGCGATTTACAACAACCATATGGCCCGATACATGTTTGTGATTTATGATAAAAAAACTCGTCGTTTTCACGCTTTATGGCCATGTTCATGAGCTATTAACCATAGTTTTCGGGTTCTAGGGCGATTTACAACGACCATAAGACCCAATACATGTTTGAGATTTATGACCAAAAACTCAAAGGTTTTGCGCTTTATGGCCATTTTCATGAGCTATTGACCATAGTTTTGGGCTTCCTGGGTGATTTAGAACGACCGTATGACCCAATACATGTTTGAGATTTATGACCAAAAACTCACCGTTTTTGCGCTTTATGGCCATTTTCATGAGCTATTGCCCACAGTTTTGGGGTTCGAGGGCCATTTAGAATGACCGTAAGACCTGATAAATGTTTGAGAGTTATGACCAAAAACTCGTTGTTTGTGGTCTTTATAGCCATGTTGATGAGCTATTGCCCATAGTTTTGGGTAGTAGGGAGTTTTAAAACGACCGTAAGACTAGATACATGTTTGAGAGTTATGACCCAAAATTAATTGTTTTTGCACTTTATGGCCATTTGCATGAGCTATTACCCATAGTTTTGGGCTTCCTGGGCGATTTACAACGACCGCAAGACCAATACATGTTTGAGATTTATGGCAAAAGCTCACAGGTTTTGCGCTTTATGGCCATTTTCATGAGCTATTGACCATAGTTTTGGGGTTCTAGGGTGGTTTAAAATGAGCGTATAACCCGATACAATGCATGAGAGTCATGACGAAAAACTCGTCGTTTTCGCTCTTTATGGACGTTTTCATGAGCTATTACCCATTGTTTTGGGGTTCGAGGGTGATTTACAATGACCGTAAGACCCAATACATGTTTGAGATTTATGACAAAAAACTCATAGGTTTTGCGCTTTATGGCCATTTGAGCTATTGACCAGAGTTTTGGGGTTCTTGGGCTATTTAAAACGAGCGTAAAACACGATACAATGCTTGAGAGTCATGACCAAAAACTCGTTGTTTTCGCTCTTCATGAGCTATTGCCCACAGTTTTGGGGTTCGAGGGTGACTTACAACGACCATAAGACCCGATACATGTTTGAGATTTATGACCAAAAGCTAGTCGTTTTCGTGCTTTATGGCCGTGTTCATGAGCTATTAACCATAGTTTTGGGGTTCTAGGGAGATTTAGAATGACGGTAAGACTAGATACATGTTTGAGAGTTATGACCAAAAATTCGTCGTTTTCGTGCTTTATGGCTGTTTCGATGAGTTATTGCCCATAGTTTTGGGCTTCTTGGGCGATTTATGACGACCGTAATACCAAATACATGTTTGAGATTTATGACCGAAAACTCGTCGTTTTTGCCCTTTATGGCAATTTTCATGAGTTATTGACCATAGTTTGGGGGTTCTAGGGAAATTTATAAAGAGTATAAAACCCGATTCAGTGCTTGATAGTTATGACCAAAAACTCGTTGTTTTCGTGCTTTATGGATGTTTTCATGAGCTATTGCCCATAGTTTTGGGGTTCGAGGGCGATTTACAACGACCATAAGACCCGATACATGTTTGAGAGTTGTGACCAAACACTCATCGTTTTCGTGCTATATGGACGTTTTCATGAGCTATTGCCTAGAGTTTTGGTGTTCGAGGGCGATTTACAACAACCATAAGGCCCGATACATGTTTGAGATTTATGACAAAAAAACTCGTCGTTTTCACGCTTTATGGCCATGTTCATGAGCTATTAACCATAATTTTCGGGATCTAGGACGATTTACAACGACCATAAGACCCAATACATGTTTGAGATTTATGACCAAAAACTCAAAGGTTTTGCGCTTTATGGCCATTTTCATGAGCTATTGACCATAGTTTTGGGCTTCTTGGGTGATTTAGAACGACCGTATGACCCAATACATGTTTGAAATTTATGACCAAAAACTCACCGTTTTTGCGCTTTATGGCCGTTTTCATGAGCAATAGCCCACAGTTTTGGGGTTCGAGGGCCATTTAGAACGACCGTAAGACATGATACATGCTTGAGAGTTATGGCCAAAAACTCGTTGTTTCCGCTCTTTATGGCCATGTTGATGAGCTACTACCCATAATTTTGGGTAGTAGGGTGATTTAAAACGACCGTAAGACTAGATACATGTTTGAGAGTTATGACCCAAAATTAATTGTTTTCGCACTTTATGGCCATTTGCATGAGCTATTACCCATAGTTTTGGGCTTCCTGGGCGATTTACAACGACCGCAAGACCAATACATGTTTGAGATTTATGAAAAAACTCACAGGTTTTGCGCTTTATGGCCATTTTCATGAGCTCTTGACCATAGTTTTGGGGTTCTAGGGTGGTTTAAAATGAGCGAATAACCCGATACAATGCATGAGAGTCATGACGAAAAACTCATCGTTTTCGCTCTTTATGGACGTTTTCATGAGCTATTGCCCATACTTTTGCGGTTCGAGGGCGATTTACAATGACCGTAAGACCCAATACATGTTTGAGATTTATGACAAAAAACTCACAGGTTTTGCGCTTTATGGCCATTTGAGCTATTGACCAGAGTTTTGGGGTTCTTGGGCGATTTAAAACGAGCGTAAAACATGATACAATGCTTGAGAGTCATGACCAAAAACTCGTTGTTTTCGCTCTTTGTGGACATTTTCATGAGCTATTGCCCACAGTTTTGGGGTTCGAGGGTGACTTACAACGACCATAAGACCCGATACATTTTTGAGATTTATGACCAAAAACTCGTCGTTCTCGTGCTTTATGGCCATTTTCATGAGCTCTTAACCATAGTTTTGGGGTTCTAGGGAGATTTACAATGACGGTAAGACTATATACATGTTTGAGAGTTATGACCAAAAATTCGTCGTTTTAGTGCTTTATGGCTGTTTCGATGAGTTATTGCCCATAGTTTTGGGCTTCTTGGGCGATTTATGACGACCGTAATACCAAATATATGTTTGAGATTTATGACCGAAAACTCGCCGTTTTTGCCCTTTATGGCAATTTTCATGAGCTATTGACCATAGTTTGGGGGTTCTATGGAAATTTATAAAGAGCATAAAAACCGATTCAGTGCTTGATAGTTATGACCAAAAACTCGTTGTTTTCGTGCTTTAGGGATGTTTTCATGAGCTATTGCCCATAGTTTTGGGGTTCGAGGGTGATTTACAACGACCATAAGACTCGATACATGTTTGAGAGTTATGACCAAACACTCATCGTTTTTGTGCTATATGGACGTTTTCATGAGCTATTGCCTAGAGTATTGGAGTTCGAGGGTAACTTACAATGACCGTAAGACCTACTACATGTTTGAGAGTTATGACCAAAAGTCATCATTTTCACGCTTGACGGCCGTTTTCATGAGCAATAGCCCAGTGTTTTGGGGTTCGAGGGCGATTTACAACGACCATAAGACCTGATACATGTTTGACATTTATGACCAAAACTCACAGGTTTTCGTGCTTTATGTCCATGATCATGAGCTATTGCCCGTAGTTTTTGGTTCTAGGTAGATTTAAAACAACTATAAAACTAGATACATGTTTGAGAGTTATGACAAAAAAATCGTTGTTTTCGCTCTTTATGGCCATTTTCGTTAGCTATTTCCCATAGTTTTGGGCTTCTTAGGCGATTTACAATGACCGTAAGACCCAATACATGTTTGATATTTATGAGAAAAAACTCATAGGTTTTGAGCTTTATGACCATTTTCCTGAGCTATTGACCAGAGTTTCGGGGTTCTTGGGCGATTTAAAACGAGCGTAAAACACGATACAATGCTCGAGAGTCATGAAATAAACTCGTTGTTTTCGCTCTTTGTGGACGTTTTCGTGAGCTATTACCCACAGTTTTGGCGTTCGAGGGCGATTTACATCAACTATAAGGCCTGATACATGTTTGAGATTTATGACAAAAAACTCACTGTTTTCGCGCTTTATGGCCATGTTCATGAGCTATTAACCATAGTTTTCGGGTTCTAGGGCGATTTACAACCTTCCGGAACATTCCGAAACATTCTAGAATGCTCATACAAATACTCCAGAACATTTCCTACCTTAGAAAATGATCCCCATTATATGAATCTTATTCCCCGGAAAATTCCGGATCTCCTCGTGATGTCCCGGATCCAATCCGAGACTCCGAACAACATTCGGTCTCCAACGCACATTCAATATCTACTTAATACAACTTCGAACCTTAAGTGTGTCACCCTACGGTTCGTGAATATGAAGACATGATGGAGACACCTCTCCGATCAATAACCATCAGCGGGATCTGGAGATCCATAATGGCTCCCACATACTCAATGATGACTACGTGATCGATAGAACCATTAACATACGACACCAATTCCCTTTGTCACGCGATACTCTACGTATCCGAGGTTTGATCGTCGGTATCTCCATACCTAGTTCTACCTCGTTACTGATAAGTACTCTTTACTCGTTCCATGTTATGTCATCCCTTGTGACCTAGTCACATGCTTGCAAGCTAACGAGATGACATTCCACCGAGAGGGCCCAGAGCATATCTATCCGTCATATGGATGGACAAATCCCAATCTTGGTCCATGCGCTTCAACACATACTTTCAGAATACCCAATGACATCTTTATAACCACCCAGTTACGAAGTGGTGTTTGATGCCATCAAAGTACCCATCCGGTGATGGTGATTAACATAACCTCATGGTCGAAGGATTAGGTTACTATGCATTTGAAAGCTTGTAGCAATACAAACTTAATGACTTGATCTTATGCTACGCTTACTATGGGTGTGTGTCCATCACATCATTCTCCTAATGATACAACCTTGTTATTAATGACATCCAATGTCCATGACCAGGAAACCATGATCATCTATTAATCAACAAGCTAGTTCAACAAGAGGCTTACTAGGGACTCTTACATGTTTACAAAACACAGAAGTATTAGTGTTTCCTAATAATACAATTACAGCATGGGATGTAAACATTCATCATAAACACAAAGATATAATAATAACCACTTTTATTATTGCCTCTTTGGCATATCTCCAACAATCTCCCACTTGCACTAGAGTCAATAATCTATATTACATGGTAATATACCTAACACCCATGGCGTTCTGGTGTTGGTCATGCTTTGCCCTAGGGAGAGGTTTAGTCAACGGATCTGCCACATTCAGATCAGTGTGTACTTTGCAAATCTTTATGTCACCATCTCGGACATACTCGCGAATAGCATGGAAACATAGCTTGATGTGCTTCAGCTTGCTATGTGACCTTGGCTCTTGTGCATTAGCTATGGCACCTGTGTTGTCACAGTAGATGGCCATTGGGTCCAACGCACTAGGAACCACGCCAAGTTCAGTAATGAACTCCTTCATCCATATGGCTTCTTGTGCAGCCTCCGAAGCAGCTATGTATTCCGATTCAGTTGAAGATTTCGCCACAATGCTTTGCTTGGCACTCCTCCAGCTCACTGCAGCACCATTCAAAATAAATACGTATCCAGACTGTGACTTCGAGTCATCTGGATCGGTGTTCCAACTAGCATCAGTGTAACCATTTACAAGAAGTTGTTCATCACCTCCATAAGAAAGAACCATATCCTTAGTCCTATTCAGGTACTTTAGAATATTCTTGACCGTTGTCCAGTGCTCCATTCCAGGATCACTTTGATATCTGCTAGTCAAACTGACAGCATGTGCTATATCCGGTCTTGTACACAGCATGGCATACATGATAGAACCTATGGCCGAGGCATAGGGAATATTATTCATTTTCTCTCTATCTTCTGCCGTAGATGGACTTTGAGTCTTACTCAAGGTCTTACCTGACAACATGGGCACGAACCCTTTCTTGCTCTCTTCCATTCTAAACTTCTTTAGAACTTTGTCTAAGTATGTACTTTGTGAAAGCGCTATTAGGCGTCTTGATCTATCTCTATAAATCTTGATGCCTAGAATATATGCAGCTTCGCCAAGATCCTTCATTGAAAAACTATTATTCAAATAGGTTTTGACACTATTAAGAAGTTCTATATCATTCCCAATCAACAATATGTCATCTACATATAGTACTAGGAATGCTACAGAGCTCCCACTCACTTTCTTGTAAATACAAGCTTCTCCATAAGTTTGTATAAATCCAAAGTTTTTGATTACTTTATCAAAACGTTGATTCCAACTCCGGGATGCTTGCTTCAGTCCATAAATGGAGCGCTGAAGTTTGCATACCTTGTTAGCATCTTTAGGATCGACAAAACCCTTGGGTTGTACCATATACAACTCTTCCTAAATGTCACCATTAAGGAATGCCATTTTGACATCCATCTACCAAATCTCATAATCGAAATATGCAGCAATTGCTAACAAAATCCTCACAGACTTTAGCTTCGCTACTGGTGAGAAAGTCTCATCGTAGTCAACTCCTTGAATTTGTCGGAACCCTTTCGCGACAAGTCGAGCTTTATAGACGGTAACATTACCATCAGCATATGTTTTTCTCTTGAAAATCCATTTGTTCTCGACAGCCTTACGGCCATCCTGTAAGTCCACCAAAGTCCACACTTGGTTTTCGTACATGGATCCCATTTCGGATTTCATGGCTTCTAGCCATTTGTCAGAATCTGGGCTCACCGTAGCTTCTTCATACGTCACAAGGTCATCAGTGTTGTCCACCAACATGACGTTCAAGGCAGAGTCATACCAATCAGGAGTGGTACGAATGCTCGTTGACCTGCGAGGTTGAGTAGTAACTTCGTTCGAAGTTTCATGATCACCATCATTAGCTTCCTCTCCAATTGGTGCAGGCGGCACAAAAACATCTTCCGGTGCTGCGCTACTCTCAAATCCGAGAGAAGGTTCAATAACCTCGTCGAGTTCTACTTTCCTTCCAGTCACTTCCTTCGAGAGAAACTCCTTCTCAAGAAAGGATCCATTCTTGGCAACAAAATTTTTTCCTTCGGATCTATGATAGAAGGTATACCCAATTGTTTCTTTAGGGTATCCTATGAAGACGCATTTCTCCGCTTTGGGTTCAAGCTTTTCAGATAGTAACTTCTTTACATATGCTTCGCAACCCCAAACTTTAAGGAACGACAACTTAGGTTTCTTACCAAACCACAATTCGTACGGTGTCGTTTCAACGAATTTAGATGGTGCCCTATTTAAAGTGAATGCGGCTGTCTCTAATGCATAGCCCCAAAACGATAGCGGTAAATCTATAAGAGACATCATAGACCGAACCATATCTAAGAGAGTTCGATTACGACGTTCGGACACACCATTACGCTGTGGTGTTCCCGGCGGTGTCAACTGCGAAAGTATTCCACATTTCTTTAAATGCATGCCAAACTCATAACTAAGATATTCACCTCCACGGTCAGAACGCAGAAACTTAATCTTCTTGTTACGATGATTTTCCACTTCACTTTGAAATTCCTTAAACTCCTCGAAAGTTTCGGACTTATGTTTCATGAAGTAGACATACCCATATCTACTTAAGTCATCCGTGAAAGTGAGAACATAATGATATCCACCACGCGATGCTACACTCATTGGACCGCACACATCGGTATGTATTATTTCCAATAAGTTTGTAGCTCGCTCCATTATTCCAGAGAATGGAGTCTTAGTCATTTTACCCATTAGACATGCTTCGCATTTTTCAAGTGATTCAAAATCAAGTGATTCAAGAAGTCCATCAGAATGGAGTTTCTTCATGCGCTTTACTCCAATGTGACCAAGACGACAGTGCCACATGTATGTAGAATTATCATTCAATTTTGTTCGTTTAGCATCTATGTTGTGAACATGTGTATCACTACTATCGAGATTCAGTAAGAATAAACCATTCATCTCAAGTGCATTACCATAAAAGATATTACTCATATAAATCGAACAACCTTTATTCTCGGACTTAAAAGAGTAACCGTCTCGCAATAAACAAGATCCAGATATAATGTTCATGCTTAACGCAGGCACCAAATAACAATTATTCAAATTTAAAACTAATCCCGAAGGAAGATGTAGAGGGAGCGTGCCGACGGCGATCACATCAACCTTGGAGCCATTTCCAACGCGCATCGTCACCTCGTCTCTTGCCAGTCTTCGTTTATTCCGCAGCTCCTGTTTCGAGTTACAAATATGAGCAACCGAACCAGTATCAAATACCCAAGCACTACTATGATTACTAGTAAGATACACATCAATAACATGTATATCAAATATACCTTTCTTCTTGATGTTGCCGTTCTTCAGATCCGCCAGGTACTTGGGGCAGTTACGCTTCCAGTGACCAGCACCCTTGCATTAGAAGCATTTAGTTTCAGGCTTGGGACCAGCCTTAGGCTTCTTTGCAGGTGCCGCAACTTTCTTGCCGTCCTTCTTGAAGTTGCCCTTGTTCTTAGGCTTGCTCTGTCTCTTGAAACTGGTGGTCTTATTGACCATCAACACTTGGTGCTCCTTCTTGATCTCCACTTCAGCAGTTTTCAGCATGGACGATAGCTCAGGCAACGTCTTGTTCATGCAGTGCATATTGTAGTTCATCACAAAGTTCTTATAACTCGGTGGCAGTGATTGGAGGAGACGGTGAATCCCTAACTCATTAGGAATCGATATCCCCAACTCTTGGAGCTTGTTTGCGTACCCAGACATGGTGAGCACGTGCTCGCTAACGGAGCTTCCCTCTTCCATCTTACAGTTAAAGAACTTTTCGGAGGCCTCATAGCTCTCCATGGCCGCGCGAGTCTCAAAATTAGCCTTAGCTCCTTAATGATCTCGAACAGGTCGTGGTGCTCAAAACTTTTCTGAAGCTCCGCTTCTAAACCGTACAGGATGGCACACTGAACTGTGGAGTAATGATTTTTTCGAGTGGCGTAAACATTCTTTACGTCATCGGTGGCATCTTCTGCAGGTGGGTCACCTAGCGGTGCTTCGAGCACATAGGTCAATTGACCAGCCCTGAGGATGATCTTCAGTCCATGGAACCAGTCCGTGAAATTGCTTCCATTGTTCTTAAGCTTTTCTTTCTCTAGGAACGCATTGAAATTGATGGAGGGGGTCGCCATTATCTACAACAAATTTGCAAGTAGTTTAGACTAAGTTTATGATAAATTGAGTTCAATTTTAATTCTTAAATTAACTAGGTGAACTCCCACTCACATTGTCTTAGTGATTACACGAACCAAGTCCACTACACCAAGTCCGATCTTCACGAGAGAAGATGTAGTTTCATCGGCGAACAATCTTCATGTTCATCATATCATTTATATGACTCATGCTCTACCTTTCGGTATTCCGTGTTCCGAGACCATGTCTGTACATGCTAGGCTCGTCAAGATTAACCTTAGTTTCCGCATGTGCAAATCTGGCTTGCACCCGTTGTATGCACACGTAGAATCTATCACATTCGATCATCACGAGATGCTTCGAAACGACGAGTCTTAGCAACGGTGCCAACTAAGGGTGAACACTTTATTACTTGATATTTAGTGAGAGCGATCATCTTATAATGCTACCGTCGCGATCTAAGCAATACAAGATGCATAAAGGATTAACATCACAGGCTATTCATAATTAGTGTGATATGATATGGCCCTTTCTTCTTGCGCCTTTGATCTCCATCTCCAAAGCACGGACATGATCTCCATCATCACCAGCATTGCGTCAAGGTCAGTGGCGCCGCTTCATGGTTTGTCCATCATCTACTTGGAATAAAGCTATTACAAGATGAATAGACACGCAGGTCTTAACAGAATTAAAGACAACCATTAGGCTCCTGTCGGTTGCCATATTACAACAAGGATCATTGCATACATCAAATATAATCACAATCACATGATGGCCATATCACATCACAAAACCCCTGCAAAAACAAGTTACACGCCTCTAATTTTCTTTGCATGTTTTACGTGGTTTGGGGCTTTCGAATAAGAACGGATCTTACCTACGAAACTGAACCACAACGTTGATACAAGTGCTATCAAGTGCAAAGTGTAAATTAGATCTATACTATGGTGGGAGCGACAGACACCCGCAAAGCCACTTGTGCAAAGCAAGTTACACGTCAAGCGTGGAGCAAGTCTCATGTGCGATGACATGAAAGGTTAGCCCGAACCGCTTCATCCCACCATACCGCAAGATGCAAAGTACACAAAGCAAAAGACGGCACAAGCACCAACACCCAAAAAACCATTGTGTTCTACTCGTGCAACAGATCTACACATAGATACGGCTCTGATACCACTGATGGGTTCGTAGCATGGAAAAAAAAATCTACCGCAAGAACGACCAAAACCCAGATCGAATCTAAATAAAAGCCAAGATCTAATCTATTAGACATGTGCAACGAGATAGATCTGTACTAACCCTTGTAGATCCGAAAGCGTTACGAGATTGGATCTCGTGGTTGATGTAGTCGATCACTTGCCGATCTCAAGGTCGAGTGGACGATCCTTCCGGCAGCGCTTCCGCAGTCGGTCACACGTGCGGAGTCGAAGCAGACCTTCCTCTCCCCGTTCCAGCGAGCAGCGGAGGTAGTAGATCTCTCCATGGAATCCCAGCAGCACGACGGCGTGGTGGTGGTGGTGGTGGAGTAGAGAATTCTGCAAGGCTTCGCCTAAGCCTAGCAGAAGGAAGGAGGAGGAGAGAGGCGGCTAGGGGCAAGAGTGGAGGATCAAGGGGGGTGGCGCCTCCACCCCTCTATGTATAGAGGGAGGGGTGCGGCGCACAAGGGAGCCTTGGGAGGAAAGTCCTTCCCCCCCAAGTTTCCCTTTTAAATTTCCCTTTATCCTTTTATCTTATCTTGGTTTTCAAATAAACTCCAAAATATCTTCTAGAACCTTCCGGAACATTCCGAAACCTTCTAGAATCCTCATACAAATACTCTAGAACATTTCCTACCTTAGAAAATGATCCCCATTATATGAATCTTATTCCCCGGACAATTCCGGATCTCCTCGTGACGTCCCGGATCCAATCCGAGACTCCGAACAACATTCGGTATCCAATGCACATTCAATATCTACTTAATACAACTTTGAACCTCTAGTGTGTCACCCTATGGTTCGTGAATATGAAGACATGATGGAGACACCTCTCCGATCAATAACCATCAGCAGGATCTGGAGATCCATAATGGCTCCCACATACTCAACGATGACTTCGTGATCGATAGAACCATTAACATACGACACCAATTCCCTTTGTCACGCGATACTCAACTTATCCGAGGTTTGATCGTCGGTATCTCCATTCCTAGTTCTACCTCGTTACTGATAAGTACTCTTTACTCGTTCCATGTTATGTCATCCCTTGTGACCTAGTCACATGCTTGCAAGCTAACTAGATGACATTCCACCGAGAGGGCCCAGAACATATCTATCCGTCATATGGATGGACAAATTCCAATCTTGGTCCATGCGCTTCAACACATACTTTCAGAATACCCAACGACACCTTTATAACCACCCAGTTACGAAGTGGTGTTTGATGCCATCAAAGTACCCATCCGGTGATGGTGATTAACATAACCTCATGGTCGAAGGATTAGGTTACTATGCATTTGAAAGCTTGTAGCAATACGAACTTAATGACTTGATCTTATGCTACGCTTACTATGGGTGTGTGTCCATCACATCATTCTCCTAATGATACAACCTTGTTATTAATGACATCCAATGTCCATGACCAGGAAACCATGATCATCTATTAATCAACAAGCTAGTTCAACAAGAGGCTTACTAGGGACTCTTACATGTTTAAAAAACACAGAAGTATTAGTGTTTCCTAATAATACAATTACAGCATGGGATGTAAACATTCATCATAAACACAAAGATATAATAATAACCACTTTTATTATTGCCTTTTGGGCATATCTCCAACACGCAAGACCCAATACATGTTTGAGATTTATGACAAAAACTCACAGGTTTTGCGCTTTATGGCCATTTTCATGAGCTATTGACCATAGTTTTGGGGTTCTAGGGTGGTTTAAAACGAGCATATAACCCGATACAATGCGTGATAGTCATGTAGAAAAACTCGTCGTTTTTGCTCTTTATGGACGTTTTCATGAGCTATTGCCCATAGTTTTGGGGTTCGATGGCTATTTACAACGACCATAAGATCCGATACATATGGGCATGTTCATGAGCTATTAAAAATAGTTTTGGGGTTCTAGGGAGATTTACAATGACCGTAAAACTATATACATGTTTGAGAGTTATGCCATCGTTGTTTTCATGCTTTATGGCCATTTTCATGAGCTAATGCCCATAGTTTTGGGCTTCTTGGGCGATTTACAATGACCGTAAGTCCCAATACATCTTTGAGAATAATGACCAAAACCTCATAGGTTTTGCGCTTTATGGCCATTTTCATGAGCTATTGACCATAGTTTTGGGGTTCTACGGCGATTTACAACGAGCATAAGACACGATACAATGCTTGAGCATAATGACCAAAAACTCGTTGTTTTCGCTCTTTATGGCCATTTTCATGAGCAATAGCCGAGACATTTGAGGTTCGAGGGCGATTTACAACGACCATAAGACCTGATACATGTTTGACATTTATGACTAAAAACTTGTCGTTTTCGCGCTTTATGGCCATGATCATGAGCTATTGCCCGTAGTTTTCGGTTCTAGGGAGATTTAAAATGACCATAAAACTAGATACATGTTTGAGAGTTATGACAAAAAATTCGTTGTTTTCGCTCTTTATGGCCATTTTCGTTAGCTATTTCCCATAGTTTGGGGCTTCTTGGGCGATTTACAATGACATTAAGACCCAATACATGTTTGGGATTTATGACAAAAAACTCACAGGTTTTGCGCTTTATGGCCATTTTCATGAGCTATTGACCAGAGTTTTGGGGTTCTTGGGAAATTTAAACCGAGCGTAAAACACGATACAATCCTTGAGAGTCGTGACCAAAAACTCGTTGTTTTCGCTCTTTGTGCATGTTTTCATGAGCTATTGCCCACAGTTTTGGGGTTCGAGGGCGACTTACAACGACCATAAGACCCGGTACATGTTTGAGATTTATGACCAAAAACTCGTCGTTTTCACGCTTTATGGCCATGTTCATGAGCTATTAACCATAGTTTTGGGGTTCTAGGGAGATTTACAACACCAGTAAGACTAGATACATGTTTGAGAGTTATGACCAAAAATTCGTCGTTTTCGTGCTTTATGGCTGTTTTGATGAGCTATTGCCCATAGTTTTGGGCTTCTTAGGCGATTTACAACGACCGTAATACCAAATACATGTTTGAGATTTATGACCAAAAACTCGCCGTTTTTGCACTTTATGGCCATTTGCATGAGCTATTAACCATAGTTTTGGGGTTCGAGGGTAACTTACAATGACCGTAATAACTACTACATGTTTGAGAGTTATGACCAAAAGTCATCATGTTCACGCATTAATGCCGTTTTCATGAGCTATTGCCCATAGTTTTGGGCTTCTTGGGCGATTTAGAACGACCGTAAGACCCATTACATGTTTGAGATTTATGGCCAAAAACTCGTTATTTTTGCTCTTTATGGCCATTTTCATGAGCTATTGACCATAGTTTTGGGGTTCTAGGGTGATTTACAATAAGCGTAATACCCGATACAATGCTTGAGAGTTATGACCAAAAACTCGTCATTTTTGTTCTTTATGGCCGTTTTCATGAGCTATTGCCCACAGTTTTGGGGTTCGAGGGTGATTTCAACGACCATAAGACCTGATGCATGATTGAGACTTATGACCAAACACTCGTTGATTTCACGCTGTATGGCCATGTTCATGACCTATTTCCCATAGTTTTGGGTTCTAGGGTGATTTAAAACGACCGTAAGTCTGGATACATGTTTGAGAGTTATGACCAAAAAATCATCGTTTTCGCACTTTATGGCCATTTTCATGATCTATTGCGCATAGTTTTGGGCTTCTTGGGTGATTTACAACAACCGTATGACCCAATACATGTTTGAGATTTATGACCAAAAACTCGCCGTTTTTACGCTTTATGGCCATTTTCATGAGATATTCCCGCACTTTTGGGGTTCGAGGGCGATTTACAACGACCGTAAGACCTGATACATGTTTTAGAGTTATGACCAAAACCTCGTCGTTTTCAAGCTTTATGGCCAGGTTCATGAGATATTGCCCATAGTTTTGTGTTCTAAGGAGATTTAAAACGATCTTAAGTCTAGATGCATGTTTGAGAGTTATGACCCAAAATTCATTGTTTTCATGCTTTATGGTCGTTTTCATGAGCTATTACCCATAGTTTTGGGCTTCCTGGGCGATTTACAACGACCGCAAGACCCAATACATGTTTGATATTTATGACAAAAACTAACAGGATTTGCGCTTTATGGCCATTTTTATGAGCTATTGACCATAGTTTTGGGGTTCTAAGGTGATTAAAACAAGCGTATAACCCAATATAATGTTTGAGAGTCATGACGAAAAACTCGTCGTTTTCGCTCTTTATGGACGTCTTCATGAGCTATTGCCCATAGTTTTGGGGTTCAAGGGCGATTTACAATGACCATAAGATCCGATACAAATTTCAGATTTATGACAAAAAAATCGTTGTTTTCGCGCTTTATGGCCATGTTCGTGAGCTATTAACCATAGTTTTGGGGTTCTAGGGAGATTTACAATGACCGTAAGACTATATACATGTTTGAAAGTTATGCCATCGTCGTTTTCGTGCTTTATGGCCATTTTCATGAGCTATTGCCCATAGTTTTGGGCTTCTTGGGCGATTTACAATGACCGTAAGTCCCAATACATGTTTGAGAATTATGACCAAAAACTCACAGGTTTTGCGCTTTATGGCCATTTTAATGAGCAATTGACCATAGTTTTTAGGTTCTATGGTGTTTTACACAAGCATCAGACCCGATACAATGCTTAGATGACCAAAACTAGTTGTTTTCTCTCTTTATGGCCGTTTCATGAGAAATAGCCCAGAGTTTTGGTGTTTGAGTGCAATTTACAACGACCATAAGATCTGATACATGTTTGACATTTATGACCAAAAACTCGTCGTTTTCGCGCTTTATGGCCATGATCATGAGCTATTAGTTTTCGGTTCTACGGAGATTTAAAACGACCATAAGATTATATACATGTTTGTGAGTTATGTCAAAAAAAATCATCGTTTTCGCAGTTTATGCCCATTTTCCTTAGCTATTTCCCATAGTTTTGGGCTTCTTGGCGATTTACAATGACCGTAGGACCCAATACATGTTTGAGATTTATGACAAAAAACTCACAGGTTTTGCGCTTTATGGCCATTTTCATGAGCTATTGACCAGAGTTTTGGGGTTCTTGGGCGATTTAAAACGAGCGTAAAACACAATACAATGCCTGAGAGTCATGACCAAAAACTCGTTGTTTTTGCTCTTTGTGTACAGTTTCATGAGCTATTGCCCACAGTTTTAGGGTTCGAGGGCGACTTACAACGACAATAAGACCCGATACATGTTTGAGATTTATGACCAAAAACTCGTCGCTTTCGTGCTTTATGGCCATGTTCGGGACCTATTAACCATAGTTTTGGGGTTCTAGAGAGATTTACAATGACAGTAAGACTAGATTCGTGTTTGAGAGTTATGACCAAAAATTCCTCATTTTCGTGCTTTATGGCTGTTTTGATGAGCTATTGCCCATAGTTTTGGGCTTCTTGGGCGATTTACAATGACCACAAGACCCAATACATGTTTGAGATTTATAACCAAAACTCGTTGGTTTCGCGCTTTATGGCCATGTTCATGAGCTATTGGCCATAGTTTTGGGGTTATACGGAGATTTACAATGACCGTAAGACTATATACATGTTTGAGAGTTATGCCATCGTCGTTTTCGTGCTTTATGGCGTTTTCATGAGCTATTGCCCATAGTTTTGGGCTTCTTGGGCGATTTACAATGACCGTAAGACCCAATACATGTTTGAGAATTGTGACCAAAAACTCACAGGTTTTGCGCTTTATGACAATTTTCATGAGCTATTGACCACAGTTTTGGGGTTCTACGGCAACTTACAACGAGCATAAAACCCGATACAATGCTTGAGCATAATGACCAAAAACTCGTTGTTTTCGCTCTTTATGGCCGTTTTCATGAGTAATAGCCCAGAGTTTTGGGGTTCGAGGGTGATTTACAACGACCATAAGACCTGATACATGTTTGACATTTATGACCAAAACCTAGTTGTTTTCGCGCTTTATGGCCATGTTCATGAGCTATTGCACATAGTTTTCGGTTCTAGGGAGATTTAAAATGACCATAAGTCTAGATACATGTTTGAGAGTTATGACCCAAAATTTGTTGTTTTCGTGCTTTATGGCCGTTTTCATGACCTATTACCCATAGTTTTGGGCTTCCTGGGCGATTTACAACGACCGCAAGACCCAATACATGTTTGATATTTATGACAAAAACTCACAGGTTTCGCGCTTTATGGCCATTTTCGTGAGCTATTGACAAGAGTTTTGGGGTTCTTGGGCGATTTAAAACGAGCGTAAAACACGATACAATGCTTGAGAGTCATGACCAAAAACTCGTTGTTTTCGCTCTTTGTGGACGTTTTGATGAGCTATTGCCCACAGTTTTGGGGTTCGAGGGCGACTTACAACAACCATAAGACCCGGTACATGTTTGAGATTTAGGACGAAGAACTCATCGTTTGCACGCTTTATGGCCATGTTCATGAGCTATTAACCATAGTTTTGGGTTCTAGGGAGATTTACAACGACGGTAAGACTAGATACATGTTTGAGAGTTATGACCAAAAATTCGTCGTTTTCGTGCTTTATTGCTGTTTTGTTGAGCTATTGCCCATAGTTTTGGGCTTCTTGGGAGATTTACAACGATCTTAAGTCTAGATGCATGTTTGAGAGTTATGACCCAAAATTCATTGTTTCATGCTTTATGGTCGTTTTCATGAGCTATTACCCATAGTTTTGGGCTTCCTGGGCGATTTACAACGACTGCAAGACCCAATACATGTTTGATATTTATGACAAAAACTAACAGGATTTGCGCTTTATGGCCATTTTCATGAGCTATTGACCATAGTTTTGGGGTTCTAAGGTGATTAAAACAAGCGTATAACCCAATATAATGTTTGAGAGTCATGACGAAAAACTCGTCGTTTTCGCTCTTTATGGACGTCTTCATGAGCTATTGCCCATAGTTTTGGGGTTCAAGGGCGATTTACAATGACCATAAGATCCGATACAAATTTCAGATTTATGACAAAAAAAAAATCGTTGTTTTCGCGCTTTATGGCCATGTTCGTGAGCTATTAACCATAGTTTTGGGGTTCTAGGGAGATTTACAATGACCGTAAGACTATATACATGTTTGAAAGTTATGCCATCGTCGTTTTCGTGCTTTATGGCCATTTTCATGAGCTATTGCCCATAGTTTTGGGCTTCTTGGGCGATTTACAATGACCGTAAGTCCCAATACATGTTTGAGAATTATGACCAAAAACTCACAGGTTTGCGCTTTATGGCCATTTTAATGAGCAATTGACCATAGTTTTTAGGTTCTATGGTGTTTTACACAAGCATCAGACCCGATACAATGCTTAGATGACCAAAC
>CAJUXJ010000854.1:0-18972 GCA_910589775.1 Avena eriantha
TTCCCCTCCAATGATTCTTGCCCATATTTGAGGGAAAGATAGAGGAGATCTAGATCTATATTTGACCTAATCATATCCTCTCTTTGTGAGTGAATATTTTTGGATCTAGATCTTTGGGCTTTTTGTGATCCCCTTTTGTGTTCTTCCTCTCTTATTCCCCCAAGTGCTTTAGTAGCCTTGTTGGAATTGAGAGTGAAGTTGTGGAGCATCTTTTTGTGGTGTTCTTTCCTTTTGCATTGGGTGCATCGGTGTGTGTTCTCTTCGGAGGATTTGGTTGGTGATATTCATTGTTGCTAGTCCCTCTTGGGTTCTTGGAACCCTAGACGGTTGTGTGGCAGTTTTGGCGTGTTCTTGGGGTCTTCAATTAAGTTGTGAAGCTCCCCCAAGATTGAGGCCTTGGTGGCGATTATTGGGAGCCTCCAATTAAGTTTTGGAGATAGCCCAATCTTGTACGGGTTCGGTGTCCACCCTTAAGTGTCCCATAGTGAACGGGTGCTTGCCCGCGTGGTGGGTGCTCGGGAGAATAGGGTGAGGCCTTGGTGGCGTTGGTGGTCTTAGTACCGCCCACCCCTCCACAAGAGGTACTCCTTGTTGGGAGGAACTCGGTAAAATATCGTTGTCCCCGCGTGCCTCGGTTATCTCTATACCTTGTTGGGAGGAGCTCTTTACTTATGCACTATACATTGTGATAGCCATCATGCTTGAAGTAATTATCTTGCTATCATTGTTGCTTGTCTTGCCTAGCATAAGTTGTTGGTGCACATAGGTGAACCTTAGTATATCTAGACTTTGTGCTTAACGAAAGAAAACGCTAGTTTTATTCCACCATTGTTAAGCCCATCTCATTAAAGTTTTTAACCGCCTATTCACCCCCCTCTAGGCGACATCCGTGATCTTTCAGTTGGGTTTGAAGGGGTTCCGCGTATGAAAACAATAAATTTTACCCTACGCCCCTGAACCCCTAAAGCTGCCAGGACCTATCTATTAGTAATACAGTAACGGGAGGGGCTTTTCGCGAACTTACCCTTGAAGACCGAAAAGCGTTGTCAACGCTCAGGAGAGCGTGGTTGGTGTAGATGAGCCGAAGCCGACCTCAAGGTCGTGATGAAGTCCTTGCGCTCCTTCTGGCTCCAACGACTTGAGTGCCTCAAGTGCGACACCTCGCGGGGAGTTACACATGTCCGGTGCCTGACGATGACTCCCGCTTCCCCGATCCAGCAGGAGTTGCGGAAGTAGAGCTCCCGGATCCGAATCCCGCAGCGTGATGGCGCTCCGCGGTGAAGATGTCTCTCGCTCGCGCAGTCCAGACTTGGACCACGATCACGAGAGAGAGAGAGGGGGAGAGAGAAAATATCAATTAGAGGTCCTCCCAAAAGTGGGGAGACCTTTATTTCTTATTGGTGTATTTATCTTGGCCAAATACCCCACTATATATAGGGAGGGAGGGGGTACACCCTCCCTCAAAGTCCTGGGGTGGGACTAAAGAGAGGAGAGGGGGAGGAGGTGCCCGCCGGCCACCTAGTGGGCCCCGCGCAGAGGGGGCTAGGCCCAGCCGACCTCCCCTTGGCCCCTCTCCCTCTCTCCTTTCCCCTAATGGGCCCTCTCCCTCCGGAATTGGCCCATTAAGCCTTTGACCATTAAAAATTGATTTTCTCTTTATTTAAATAATTATGAATAAATGATTAAATCAATATTTAACATTCATTCACATATTATTCAACCTCCATGGCTATGGAACACCTTCCACCTCCACTCCGGACATCCTCCGGACTTACCGAAACCCTTCCGGTTTTCTCCCTACTCTTCTTCGGTGATTCCACCGATCCTATAAACACTCTAAGCATCATCAAGCCCTTAAGCATGATACTCCACGGTTCGGGAACACTCCAGACATGGTCGGGACACTCCCGCACCAATGATCGACAGAGGGACCCGGATGGCCATGTGACCCCTGTCCGTTCCACGAAGATCTTTCGTCGTTTGAACCGGGACAGTCGTGTCTTATTCCCTTTGTCACTCGATACTTGCATTCCCGAGATCTGATCAATGACATCACCATGTCGTGTTCAATCTCGTTACTGAACAATGCTACTTGACTCATTCCAACAAGTGATATCCTCGTGATCTAATCACACGCTGCGCAGCTATTGGATATAACCTCTCAGAGTGGACCCTGAGTATCTTCCTGTCACATGGACGGACAAATTCCGCTCTTGACATATATTGCCTCAACAGTTTCCTCTGAACACCTAAACACACCTTTATAACCACCGTATTACCAGATGGCGTTTGATGATATCAAAGCACTCTCGGGAGACAGTGATTGATATAGCCTCACGGTCTAAGGAATAGTCTACGAGGATCCATTTCTAATCATCGTAACTTGAACTTCGTGACATGATCAGGTCACGATGTTAGGTTGGGTATTGGTTCATCATATCATTCTCAGAATGAGATGGCCTCATTTCCAACTGGCATTAATGCCACATTATCAGGAAACTGATCATCTGTTGACCAATGAACCAGTGACTAGAGCTTCACTGGGAACCCCCTGGTTATTTGTATATCACACGTGTATTGATGTTTCCACTCAATATAGTCATAGCATGATATAAAAATTAATCATACTATATGGAATATGATAATAGTCCTTACTACTATTTGACTCTAGGGCATATTTCCAACAGGGTTCGACACTCTTATCGAAAAAACTGCGATACACCCCCTATACTTGTGGGTCATCAAGACTATTTTCTGGTGCCGTTGCCAGGGAGTGAAGCGCGATATTGGAGAGTGTAACTGGTAAAGGAAACTTCTACTGTGAGTATTGTTTATTTCTGTTAGTTGCTTTATTTTCGTTATGGATAATTCGCTGAGTTTCTTATTTGGTAATGCTACTACCACTGCTAAGGTAGTAGACAAACCACCACCTACTGAGTATGATGCTTTTAAAATACCTACAAGAATTATTGATCGTGTTATGAATAACTACTATTTGGGATGGAACTGTCCATCCGGTGATCATTTGCTCTTTATACACGAATTATGCGGGTTGTTCAAGTGTGCAGGTATTACTACAGATCAAGTTAAGAAGAAGTTATTCTCATTATCACTGAAAGGAAGAGCTGAGGAATGGTATAAGTTGCTGAAGAATGGTCAAGCTCTTGAATGGGAGGAAATAGTACCTCTCTTTTATTCAAAGTTTATCCTCCTAGTGAGATTCATAAACATCGGAATCAATATACAACTTTTGGCCTCTTGATGGAGAGAGTACACTCAAGCTTGGGGGAGATGAAGTTACTAATGCTCAAATGTCCCATTCATGAGCTCCCCAACAATATATTATCAATAACTTTTATGCAAGGTTTTCTCTTCATGATAAGGATTTATTGGATGCTTCTTGTGCTGGATCATTCACTCGCATGGAAGAAGAAGCTAAATGGGATCTTCTAGACCGTATTCAAGATAATGCTGAAGCATGGGAGAATGACAAAGAAGAAGAAGTCAGGTATAAATTATGATTATGAATGCATTGAATCTCTTATGGGAACTGATGACTTTCAAAATAATAAAAATGCTTATGGTCTAGACTCTCAAGCTATTGCTTCTTATTTTAAGGCTTTTTGCTTCCTACATTGAAGTGCCTAAAAAGAAGTGGAATAAGTATCATGAACCTTATAAAGATGTTGCTAAAGTGTTCCTGCAAGAAATACTGAAGTTTATACTGCTAATCATGTTTTACCTGAACCTTACATTGAGAAAATGCCTTTCCCAGTTAAGATAAAGGAACATTCTATGATAGCTAGTATGGTTAATGAAAGTACAATAAAGTTGTTGAACCTAATAAATAAATGGTTGATGAACCTTTAATAGCAAATGTGAAATACTTTTTACTAATATGAAGAAGAGGGACACACTATCCTTTGTAAGGATACCTCTATATTGTTTCACAGAATAGTGTTATGAGAGCTAGTATTCTTGTGTTTTCTGTTAGAATAAGTGATCATTGTTACGATGGTCCTTGTGATAGTTATATTGTTAAGTTTATGCATGATACTGAAGTTACTATGAGAGAGGAAAAGTGTTCTTGTGTATCTCAATAATATCAAGTTTCCTCGTTTATGCTGAAAGTTTTTATGTTGCACTTCTTTTGTCTTCCTATGCTAGCAGCCTCTGGTTTCAACAACTTGTTTGTTTACAAAATTCCCTTGCATAGGAAGTGGGTTAGACTTAAATGTGTGTATTTTTGCTTCTTAATGTTCCCTTTCAACTCAATTCATATTCTTATGTGAGCATCTTCAAATTATCATGCCCATCTTAACGGCTATAAAGAAAGAGATTTTTGGGAGACAACCCAATTTGTTTTTGCTTTCAGTTTGTTTTTGTTTTTCTTTGGTCTTGGAAGTTATTACTTCGGTAATAACCTCTCCTTATCCTTTTGTTTGGTTTTTGTGTCAACATCAACCTCTAATGAGAGAGAATTAATATTTGGAGAAGTTGTTGTCCCGAAACCGATTTTTGTGCTTCACCGTAAAAATTCGTGAGAGATCTCTGTATGTCGGATTGAGCTGTAATTTTTGTGCTTATGCCCCAACTTGTTATTTAACTTTCGTTAGTTTTGCACTTTTTGATTTGAGCAACAGAAGATTTTGAAAAAAAATGATCTTTACCTGCTGGTCTGTTTTTGACAGATTTTGCCACTCTTACATTTGCTTCTTTATCGATTTCCTTTTTGAATTCCTTTTGGGTTTTCGGAAGGAGTTGCTATAGTAGTTTATGTTTTGATGGTTTTCAGTTGAAGTTGAACAAGAAAGGTTTTATCACTTCACTTGTACTAATGTTGCTAATGAGAACTGTGTGAAGTTTTGTGTGAAAGAAATTTTCATGTTAGTAGAGATTATGGTGTATAAGGGAAGTAAAAGGTTTTATGACTCAAGTAATAAGTGTATGAAGATGAATATATTGATGTTATTCAAGTGGTGACTCCAGAAGAATCTACTAGATACCAAATTCACATACCTGCAGAGTCCGTTTTTCAACTAGGTAACAGTTCTAGTAAGAAAAGTTCCGCGAAAATACTATCCAACTATATTTTTGCAGTGTTTAGACAATAAGGAAAGCTACGAAGCGAAAGTGGGACAGAAACAGAGCCAGGGTGGCTCACACCACCCTGTGGCGCGGGCCCACCCCTGATCGCGCCACCAGGTGGTGTGGCCACTCCGGAATCCGTCTCCGACCCGTTTCTACCAGTACCTTCCTTTTGTTACGAACTTCGTAATATATAATCCCCCAGATCCCCCAAGGTTCGTATATCGTGTTCTCGTCGTGTTTTCGTTTTCGATCTATTTCTACCAGGAACTATTTTTGAAAGGTTAGAAGCACAATGGTGTCCGCCAAGGATAAAGGAAAGGAGCCTATGGAGGAAGATCTCCAAGACCCCGGGAAGGAGAAGGAGATCAAGAGTGAAGATGAAGAGGAGGCAAAGCACACCGGCACTACCATTGCAAGCATTGGAGTGGTGGCAAAACCCTGTCAGGACTATGTAAATTGGAGGGAAGCCTCCTCGTCACTGTTCAGATTCCTGGTCACTTCCCCCACGCGCCAAGAATCCTTTCCATACCCTTATCCATGAGCATCAATACCAGAATATGCCCAAGGAGAAATTACCCTCCAATTGCGATTGCCTCGTTCTAGCCATGCAGGAAAAGAAGACTTCAAGGAAGAAGAGTGGGGAAAGAATCGCAAGAGTTGGAATTCGCAATCCGACATGATCATGAGCCGCATTGAGCAAAACTCGCAGGTTATTCGTAATCTCACCTTTGAGATTGAGGACTTGGGGAAACTGATCAAAGAGCTCATCGAGAGGATACCACCACCACCGAAGAGTAATTCGTCATCAGTTTGGCATCCCCTGGTTTGTTCCAAGTTTGGGGGAGTGCCGCGATATCACATCACTATCTTCTATCTTTTTACCTTTTTAGTAGAGTCATTTATGAATATAGAAGTTATCATGTAGGATGGTTTCATTATGGAAGTGTCCCCTCTCTCGTTAGATATGTATCCCTTGGTGTGAGTTACCGTTATGGAATATTAATGAGAAGTTCTATCATTTACTCTTTTGCATATCTTATATTAGTTTTTAATTCATGGTTATATGATTGATCTTGTTGTTAGTATAGGTATCACTTTGGGATCATTGAGTTAAATTTAGTTGGTTTTTGGCATACCTGGCTTGGTCAGTAGCAACACTATTTTTGAGAGTTGAATGAAAAGATAAAAGTACTCTAAAGAAATATAATTCCATCATCTTTCTTTCTTGATTGCTCATAAGTTTAGTATTCTCTAGTTAAGATCTTTAGTGCTTCCAAGGAAGATTGCATGTATTTTTTATCACTTGTATGTTTTGTTTGTTTCCTTCAACTCTTATACTTACTACCCAGCCTTGCTAGCCAAAAACCTGTACTGAGAGGGAATTCTTCTCGTGCATCCACTTCCTTAAACCAAAACCCATGCCATTTGTGTCCACCATACCTACCTATTAGCATTATTGTTATTCCAAGTAAATTCTTGTTTTATCTACCTTCCAAATTAAACTTGTTATGTGAAAATTAGTGATTAAAGCTCTCACGAACTTGGTGGCATAGTTTACTTTTCTTGCATTTAATAAACTTGAACCATTGTGCCCATCTATGTTGTGTATATGCTTGCGCTTTGTAAGTTGTGAATTAGCAGAACCATGCTGTCATGGGGAACGCTTTCAACATTGCACTGGTACTTTGTACCTAGTTGATATCATGTTATTTTGTCCATGGATGTCGTCGGTGTGAAATGAAAGGGGAGCTTGTAAGTCCATGGAGTTATGCATGTGTGTTAGAGAAACGTCTGGGCCATTGGTCTAATCCATGTTGTCATGGTGGAAACCTGCAGTGTAACCATAACGAGCATCTATGAAGCATTCTTCTTATAAAAAAGAGATAGAGATTGAGAAAAAGAGGGAAAAAAGAGATGAGAAAAGAGGAAAGAGAGAAAAAATCACCATATTACCATGGTAAATAAGAAGATTGCCGAGACGCTTATTGTCTGCTTGCCTTGTCATTTTGATATGGGGATTCTTCTGTATCATCAGGCAAGGGGTACGGTGTTGGCGGTTCTCCATGATACACATGTGCTTATGATGACAAGAACTTACCGGTGACTAAACTTGAGTAGCATGAGGAGCGGCCCTCGTATTCAAGGGACATGATATTCTCAATTTATAACTTGTCAAGCATATCCTCATACTTGATCACTTTAAGCTTAATCACCTAAAGATGCCTATGATAGGGGCAATGAGAGCTGAAAGCTAATAAGTATCATAATTTTTGGGAGCTCTTTATGAAACTTTAAATCCCTGCTTCCCTCTACGAAGGGCCTTTCTTTTACTTTTTAGTTGAGTCAGTAAACCTATTCCCTTCTATCTCAGCAAGTATTGTGAGTTGTTGTGTTTCATTCATTCATATGATGATTTATTCAATCATGTTTCTTATGTTCCTTGCTTTGCACATTGCTCTTATCTTGGTGTCTACTACTTTGAAAGCTATCATTGAAAACCAGTTATTTGTGAACTCCAGCAAATTATCAACAATTCTTCGACCAAGAGCTAAGTTTGCCATTAGCAATTATGATTCACTTTATGTATCTTTATTGTGTTTCCTTTACTTATTGCAAGTTAAGTTATATAATAGTGAGTTGTCTTCTATTATGATCTATGTATTGATGAATGTGATGCTTCTTGTCCGTATTCTTTTATCAACTCTTCACTCCATAAACCTGAGGCCATGTTTATTGAGCTCAGTTTCGCTTGGGGACAAGCGAAGTCTAAGCTTGGGGGGAGTTGATACATCCATTTTGCATCACTACTCTATGTCATAATTCATTGTTATTCATTGATATATTTCATATTAAGAGGTGATACTTATGTATTTTCATCTGATTTTGTATGGTTGATGACTTTTGGAGCATGGACCGCTGCAGTCGGGATTCTGATGGAAAAGGTGCTATTTGGAGGCAAAATTCGCGAAGATCAGAAAATCCGGGAAAATATATGGAAAATCCTATTTTTCCAGAAGATGAAGGAAGCCAGAAGAGGAGACAGAGGTGGGCCACAGGGGGCCCCACACCACCCCTGGCGCGGGAAAGCCTAGGCCGCGCCACCAGGTGGTGTGGCCACCATGGTCCACCCCTAGCTCTCCCCTCTAGCATATATAATCCTCCCGAAACCCTAATACTCGGGGGCGACCACAGAAAGATTCCACGTCCTCTGCGGGGCGGAAAACACCAAGAGAGAAAGATCTCTTCGGCAGACAGAATTCTGTCGGGGGGAATTCCTTCCCAGAGAAGGGAGATCGTCGCCATCAACACCACCATCAAGCTAGACTTCATCGGGATCATCACCATCATCACCATCAGCACCCTCATCACCATCTCCATATTGCTCTAACAATTGGGTTGAATCTTGCATAGTTCTTAGGGGAAACTTTTCCGGTGTTGATTACTCTTTGTAGTTGATGCTATTGAGTGAACCGTTGAATTATTGTTTATGTTCAGATTGTTATACATCATTATTCCATCTCTGATCATGATCCATATGATGTCTTGTGAGTAGTTTGTTTTGTTCTTGAGGACATGGGAGAAGTCATGTTGTTAGTAGTGGAATTGTGTTGAGAAAGATTCAATAGTTTGATATTTAAGTTGTGGTGTACTTCTTCTAGTGGTGTCATGTGAACGTCGACTACATGACACTTCACCTATATGGGCCTAGGGGAATGCATTGTGTATTTGGCTACTAATCGTAGGGGTTGCCGGAATGACAGAAACCTGAACCCCCGTTAGGAAACCATTGCACAAGGGACGTCAGGGTATTAGAGTTGAAAGCTGTGGTTAGGTTTCTACCTTAATTACTTTCTTATACTTACGAATGTTTGCAAGGGGTATAATCACAAGTATGTATTAGTCCTAGGAAGGTCGGTACATTAGCACAGGTTCACCCACACAACACTTAGCAAACTAAAGAAGATTAATCAACCATATGAAGCGAAAGCACTTGACGATATTCCTGTGTGTCCTCGAGAACGTTTGGTTATCTTAAGTAATACAACTGGCTTGTCCTTTGCTGAATAAAGGATTGGGCCACTTGCTGCATTTGTTCTTATTGTATTTTATTTACTCGTACTTTATTTACTTGCTTTATCAAAAAACCCTAAAAATCCATTTGCTAAGTATTTGCAGAGAATTCCTGAACCATACCACTAGCCAGCACCTTCTGCTCCTTGTTGGGTTCGACACTCTTACTTATCGAAAATACTGTGATACAATGATACATTGCAAATGTATCTATAATTTTTGATGTTCCATGCTTGGTTTTATCTACTTTCTTGTGTTTTGTCCACACATTGGAGTACTTTTCATATGATTTCTTGGACTAACCTATTAACAAGCGCCAGCGCCAGTTGCCTGTTTTCTGCTGTTTTTGGTTCCAGGGAGTCAGAAAATGAATATTCTTGGAATTGGACGGGACAAAACCAAAGTCACTATTTTACCGGGAGACACTTGGAGCCAGAATACGAGACGGAGAAGGGCCAGAGGGCGGCCACACCACCTGGCCACGTGGCTAGGCTTGGCTCGCGCCAGGGGATGGTGTGGCCAGCCCAGGCACCCCCCTCGGCCTCTCCTTCCGCCTATATATTGCCTCTGATACGCAAACCCTAAGTACCCGATCAAAAATCCACGAAAGAGTCTGTAGCCGCCGTCATCTCCATCCCTAGATCGGGTGGGATCTGAAGCTCTTCCCGGCACCCTGCCGGAGAGGGGAATTCACCCTGGAGGCCTTGTTCATCATCATGCAAGCCTCCGGTGTGATGCGTGAGTAGTTCATCTCTGGACTACGGGTCCATGTAGTAGCTATATGGCTGGTTCTCCTCCTTTGTGCTTTCATGTCTAGATCTTGTGAGCTCCGTTCATGATCAAGATCATCTATTTGTAATTCTACATGTTGTGTTTGCGGGGATCCGATGGATATTGAGATACTATTTCAGATTGATTATTGATTCTATCATGTCTTTGTTATTTGTGATCTTGCATGCTTTCCATTGTTAGTAGCTATCTTGGCCAAGTAGATGCTAGCAACTCCAAGAGTTAGTATTTATGCTCGATAGTGGGTCCATGCCTCTGGTTATCTGGGGAAGTGACAGAAATCTCTAAGGTACTAGATGTGATGTTGCTACTAGGAAGAAAACAACAATCCTTTGTTCATAGAACAATCATATTGTTTACTTTACACGCAATTCGTAATGCAATAATCTGTTGCTTGCAACTTAATACTAGAGGGGGTTCGGATGATAACCTGAAGGTGGATTATTAGTCATAGATGCAGTTGGATGGCGGTCTATGTATAATGTTGTAATGCCCAATAAGTCTCAAAGGAGTCAAGATGAGTAGTATACGCTTGTATGCTTTCT
The DNA here is from genome assembly GCA_910589775.1 of Avena eriantha. Classification (NCBI taxonomy): domain Eukaryota; kingdom Viridiplantae; phylum Streptophyta; class Magnoliopsida; order Poales; family Poaceae; genus Avena; species Avena eriantha. The sequence continues at coordinate 10,497 of CAJUXJ010000854.1, forward strand.
CGATGTTTGTCAATTGCCCCGCTGTAATTTGTTCACCCAGCATGTTATCTATCTTAAGGAGAGCCACCTCTAGTGAACTATGGACCCCGGTCCTTTCTTTTACATTCAATCTACAAACTGTTTACTGCTTTGTGTTTACTTTCTACAAACTATTACTTCCTTCTATTCAATACGTTTAATCCTTTGTTTTCAGCAAATCGGTGAGATTGACAACCTCATCGCAAGTTGGGGATCGAGTTTTGTGGTTGTGTTGTGTAGGTCTCCACGTTGCTGCTGGCACCGGTAGTGCGCCCTGCCAACGTTCAACTAGCTACACCTTTGGGATGTTTCCTTGCTCTTACTGGATTGATAACCTTGGTTTCGTACTAAGGGAAAACTTACTGTTGTGCTCATCATACCTTCCTCTTGGGGTTCCCCAACAAGCTCGATATATTTTGGGCCAGCAAGACTTTTTCTAGCGTCGTTGCCGGGGAGTCAAGGACATCTTCACAAGGGGAGTCCCTCATAACCAATCTCTTTACTTTGTTATTTTTGTTTTGCTTAGTTTACTTTTGTTTTATTTGCTTGTTTCTTTATCAAAAACACACAAAAATAGTTTTACTAGTTTGCTTTCTTTATCAAAAACACGAAAAAATGACTACTCTTGAAAACACTAAGTTGTGTGACTTCACTAGCACCAACAACAATGATTTTATGAGCACACCTATTGCTCCACATGTGCCTGAAGCTACTTTCTTTGAGATAAAAGCTGCTTTACTCAATCTTGTTATGAGAGAACAATTTTCTGGTATTGGCAATGAAGATGTTGCTTCCCATCTAAATAACTTTGTTGAACTTTGTGAGATGCAAAAGCATAAGGATATAGATGGTGATATTATTAAGCTTAAATTGTTTCCTTTCTCTTTGAGAGGAAAAGCTAAAGAATGGTTGAATTCCTTAACTAGGAATAGTATTGATTCTTGGACTAAATGCAAAGATGCTTTTATTGGAAAATACTATCCTCCTGCTAAGCTTATATCTATGAGAAGTGAAATAATGAAGTTTAAACAATCTGATAATGAACATGTTGCTCAAGCTTGGGAAAGAATGAAATCTTTGGTAAAGAATTGCCCCACTCATGGACTGACTGCTTGGATGATCATCCAAACTTTTTATGCAGGATTGAACTATTCTTCAAGGAACCTATTGGATTTGATGCTGGAGGTACCTTTATGACCATTACTTTGGGTACTGCAACAAAGCTTCTGGATAATATGATGGTTAAGTACTCCGAATGGCATACTAAAAGAGCTCCACAAGGTAAGAAGGTAAATTCTGTTGAGGAAACCTCCTCCTTGAGTGATAAGATTGATGTTATTATGTCTATGCTTGTTAATGGGAAAGCCCATATTGATCCAAATAATGTTCCCTTGGCCTCTTTGGTTGATGTGAACTTTATAAGAAATGACAATCATAGCAACAATGCCTACAGGAATAATTTTGGTAGTAACAATTATAGGCCATATCCTCCCAACATTGGTAATGCTTATGGAAATTCCTACAACAATAATAGGAGTGCTCCTTCTGAACTTGAAGTTATGCTTAAAGATTTTATTAGCAAACAAACTGCTTTCAATAAAACTATTGAGGAAAAACTCTCTAATGCTGAAAGAAATATAGCATCTTTGGCTGAAGGTCAATCTTCTTTGAATAAAATGGTTGCTAATACTGAAACTAGTGAAATCCCTTTGCAGCTACTAATGCCATACAAGTTAGAACTGATGAAAATGTTAGACTATTAGCTGAATTACATGCTAAGTGGGAAAGAGAAGATGAAATTGCTAGAAACATTAGTGTTTCTACTATCACCACCACTAGTGTTAAGGCTAGTAATAGTTCTACCACTCTAGATAATAGTTTTGATTTTGATCTTGATGGTTGCAATATCTTTGAAGTTATTAAGTTCCTACAAAATCTTGATAAAAGTCCTAATGCTAGTGCTATGAACATGGCCTTTACAAAACACATTACTGATGCTCTCATAAAGATTAAAGAAGAAAAGATGAAACATAAAGCTTCTATTCCTATAAAACAAGAAGATGGTTGGGAACCCATCATTAATATGAAAGTGAATGACTTTGATTTCAAAGCTTTATGTGATCTTGATAGTAGTGTTTCTATTATGTCTAGAAGGATTTATGATATGCTTGGTTTGCCTCCGCTTGAAGATTGTTATTTGAATGTCCCACTTGATGATAATGCTAAAAAGAAACTCATGGGGAGTATTAATAATGTTCTTATTATGGTTAACAATGTCTATGTCCCCGTTGATTTCTATGTTTTGGATGTTGAATGGAATGCTTCTTGTCCTATTACTTTGGGAAGACCTTTTCTTAGAACTATTGGTGCCATTATTGATATGAAAGAAGGCACCATTAAATATCAACTCCCACTCAAGAAAGGTATAGAACACTTCCCTAAGAAGAGAGAGAAGATGTCTTTTGCCTCTCCTATGAAAACAAAATTTGGTTTTTATGCTTCTTCATTTGAGAACACTTGATTATTTTTCTTGTTTCTTATGCCTAACATAAAGGCGTTAAAGAAAAGTAATTATTGGGAGATAACCCAAAAGTTTTAGATGAGTCTTGGAAGTTACTACCTCTGTAATAACCGCTCCCTTATCCTTTTTATTTGCTTTTTGTGCCAAGAGTAACCTCTAATGAGAGAGAAGTAATGATTGAGAAAGTTGTTGTCCCGAAACAGATTTCTGTGCTTCACCGTAAAAACTCGTCTAAAATCTCTGTACATCCTTTTGAGGCGTGATTTTTTTGCTTCTGCCCCAGGTTGTTATATAACTTTCGTTAGTTCAACACTTTTTGATTTGAGCAACAGAAGGTCTTCGAAAAAATCGTCTTTACCTGCTAGTCGGTTTTGACAGATTTCTGCCATTTTCGGCATTTGCTTCTTGTTGGTTCCTTTTTGAGTTTTTTTGGGGAATCGAGCTTTTTGAGGGAAGTGCTTCAGTAGCTAGTGTTCTAATGGAAGTTTTATTGGTGTTAGAACTGAGCCTAAATACTTATTATCTTGAGTGCACTAATGTTGCTAATAAAGATTGTGTGAAGTTTTGTATGAAGGAAAAATTTCAGGTGTATGGAAGGAATGAGTAATGAGATGAAGGATGGACTAAATCTCAAGATTGGGATGCCACGCGCGTCACCCCAAGAAATATCCAAGAAGTACAAGCGTCAAAGCTTGGGGATGCCCAAGGCATCCCCTTCTTCATCAATAAAAATCCCAGGTTTCTTCCAAACGCTTTATTTTTATTGTTTCATGCACAGTTGTGTTGTTCTTGGAGCGTCTTCTTTTATGTTTTCGTTTTGGTTTTTCGTTTGCTTAGTTTTCTGAATAAATTGGTTGAACCCCCTCTTTCATACATTGGTTTTCAAATAGTTTGGTTTGGATTGGAAAAGAGTAGGAAAGCTCATGCTTAAGTGGTAAAGAGAGTTTGTTTTTGACTATGGCATATGCTTTGTCATGCCATGTGATACATTGCAAATGTATCTACAATTTTTGATGTTCCATGCTTGGTTTTATCCACTTTCTTGTGTTCTATTCCAACTTTGGAGTACTTTTCATATGATTTCTTGGACTAACCTATTAACAAGAGCCACAGTGCCAGCTGCCTGTTTTCTGCTGTTTTTCGTTCCACGAAAGTCAGAAAATGAATATTCTCGGAATTGGACAGGACAAAAGCCAAAGTGCCTATTTTTCCGGAAGGGATCAAGTGCCAGAATACGAGACGGAGAAGGGCCAGGGGCCGTCCACACCACCTGGCCGTGCGGCCAGGCTGGGCCCGCGCCAGGGGGTGGTGTGGTGGCTCACGACACCCCCTCGGCCTCTCCTTCCGCCTATAAGTTGCCCTCGGGACGAAAACCCTAGGTACCCGATCAAAAATCCACGAAAGAGTTTGTAGCCGCCGTCATCTCCATCCCTAGATCGGGAGGGATCTAAAGCTCTTCCCGGCACCCTGCCGGAGAGGGGAATTCACGCTGGAGGCTTTCTTCATCACCATGCAAGCCTCCGGTGTGATGCGTGAGTAGTTCATCCTTGGACTATGGATCCATGTAGTAGCTAGATGGCTGGTTTCTCCTCCTTTGTGCTTTCATGTTTAGATCTTGTGAGCTCCGTTCATGATCAAGATCATCTATTTGTAATTCATACATGTTGTGTTTGCAGGGATCCGATGGATATTGAGATGCTATTTCATATTTATTATTGATTCTATCATGTCTTTGTTATTTGAGATCTTGCATGCTTTCCGTTGTTACTAGCTATCTTGGCCAAGTAGATGCTAGCAACTCCAAGAGTTAGTATTATGCTCGATAGTGGGTTCATGCCTCTGGTAATCTAGGGAAGTGATAGAAATCTCTAAGGTACTAGATGTGTTGTTGCTACTAGGGAGAAAACAACAATCCTTTGTTCATAGAACAATCGTATTGTTTACTTTACACGCAGTTCGTAAAGCAATAATTTGTTGCTTGCAACTTAATACTGGAGGGGGTTCGGATAATAACCTGAAGGTGGATTATTAGTCATAGATGTAGTTGGATGGCGGTCTATGTATTATGTTGTAATGCCCAATCAAGTCTCAGAGGAGTCAAGATGATTAGTATATGCATGTATTGCTTTCTCGGTGTTTGTCAATTGCTCCGCTGTAATTTGTTCACCCAGCATGTTATTTATCTAAGGAGAGCCACCTCTAGTGAACTATGGATCCCGGTCCTTTTTCTTTACATACAATCTACAATCTTTTACTGCTTTGTGTTTACTTTCTGCAAACTTTTACTTCTTTCCATTCGATACGTTTAATCCTTTGTTTTCCGCAAAACACGGTGAGATTGACAACCTCATCGCAAGTTGGGGACAAAGTTTTGTGGTAGTGTTGTGTAGGTCTCCGCGTTGCTACTAGCACCGGTAGTGCGCCCTGCCAAAGCTCAGCTAGTAACACCTTTGAGGTGTTTCCTTGCTCCTACTGGTTCGATTAAACCTTGGTTTCATAACTGAGGGAAAACTTACTGCTATGCTCATCGTACCTTCCTCTTGAGGTTCCCAACGAGCTCTACGTCGAAAGTCGAGCGCATCAAGTTTTCTGGCGCCGTTGCCGGGGAGTCAAGGACATCTTCACAAGGGGAGTCCCTCATAACCAATCTCTTTACTTTGTTTTTTTTGTTTTACTTAGTTTCTTTTTGCTTTGTTTGCTTGTTTGGTTCTTCAAAAACACAAAAGGTTTAGTTTTACTTGTTTGCTTTCTTATTTGAAAACCCAAAAAATGACTACTCTTGAAAACACTAAGTTGTGCGACTTCACTAGCACCAACAACAATGATTTTATGAGCACACCTATTGCTCCACCTGTGGCTGAAAATACTTTCTTTGAGATAAAACCTGCTTTTCTCAATCTTGTTATGAGAGAACAATTTTCTGGTATTGGTAATGAAGATGCTGCTTCCCATCTAAATAACTTTGTTGAACTTTGTGAGATGCAAAAGCATAGGGATATAGATGGTGATATTATTAAGCTAAAATTGTTTCCTTTCTCTTTGAGAGGAAAAGCTAAGGAATGGTTGAATTCCTTAACTAGGAATAGTATTGATTCTTGGACTAAGTGCAAATATGCTTTTATTGGAAAATACTATCCTCCTGCTAAGATTATATCCATGAGAAGTGAAATAATGAAGTTTAAACAACTTGATAATGATCATGCTGCTCAAGCTTGGGAAAGAATGAAATCTTTGGTAGAGAATTGTCCCACTCATGGACTGATTGCTTGGATGATCATCCAATCTTTTTATGCAGGATTGAACTATTATTCAAGGAACCTATTGGATTCAGCTGCTAGGGTACCTTTATGACCATCACTTTGGGTGCTGCAACAAAAGTTTTGGACAATATGATGGTTAATTATTCTGAATAGCATACTGAGAGATCTCCAGAAGGTAAGAAGATAAATTCTGTTGAGGAAACCTCCTCCTTGAGTGATAAGATTGATATTATTATGTCTATGCTTGCTAATGGGAAAACCCATATTGATCCAAATAATGTTCCTTTAGCCTCTTTGGTTGCTCAAGAAGAGCAAGTTGATGTGAACTTCATAAGAAATAACAACTTTGGCAATAATGCTTATGGTAATAATGCTTATAGGAACAATTTTGGTAACAACAATTATAAGCCATATCCTCCCAACAATGGTAATGCTTATGGAAATTCTTACAACAATAATAAGAGTGCTCCCTCTGAACTTGAAGTTATGCTTAAAGAGTTTATTAGTAAACAAACTGCTTTCAATAAAACTACTGAGGAAAAACTCTCTAATGCTGAAAGAAATATAGCATCTTTGGCTGAAGCTCAATCTACTTTGAATAAAATGGCTGCTAAACCTGAAACTAATGAGAATCCCTTTGCAGCTACTAATGCCATACAAGTAAGAATTGATGAAAATGTTAGACTATTAGTTGAATTACATGCTAAGTGGGAAAGAGAAGATGAAATTGCTAGAAACATTAGTGTTTCTACTATCACCACCACTAGTGTTGAGGCTAGTAATAGTTCTACTACCTTAGATGATAAAGTTGATTTTGATCTTGATGGTTTGCAATATCTCTGAAGTTATTAAGTTCCTACAAAAGCTTGCTAAAAGTCCTAATGCTAGTGCTGTGAACATGGCTTTTACAAAACACATTACTGATGCTCTCATTAAGATTAAAGAAGAAAAGCTGAAACATAAAGCTTCTATTCCTATAAAGCAAGAAGATGGTTGGGAACCCATCATTAATATGAAAGTGAATGACTTTGATTTCAAAGCTTTGTGTGATCTTGATAGTAGTGTTTCTATTATGCCTAGAAGGATTTATGATATGCTTGATTTGCCTCCACTTGAAGATTGTTATTTGAATGTCCGACTTGATGATAATGCTAAAAATAAACTCATGGGGAGTCTTAATGATGTTCTTATTATGGTTAACGATTCCTATGTCCCCATTGATTTCTATGTTTTGGATGTTGAATACAATGCTTCTTGTCCTATTACTTTGGGAAGACCTTTTCTTAGAAATGTTGGTGCCATCATTGATATGAAAGAAGGCACCATTAAATATCAACTCCCACTCAAGAAAGGTATAGAACACTTCCCTAAAAAGAGAGAAAATATTTCTTTTGCTTCTCCTATGAAAACAAAATTTGGTCTTAATGCTTCTTCATTTGAGAACACTTGATTCTTTCTTTGCTTCTTATGCCTAACTTAAAGGCGTTAAAGAAAAGTACTTGTTGGGAGATAACCCAAGAGTTTTAGATGAGTCTTGGAAGTTATTACCTCTGTAATAACCTCTCCTTATCCTTTTTATTTGCTTTTTGTGCCAAGAGTAACCTCTAATGAGAGAGAACTAATGATTGGGAAAGTTGCTGTCCTGAAACAGATTTTCGTGCTTCACCGTAAAATTCCTGAGAGAGCTATGTACGTCGGATTGAGCTGTAATTTTTTGTGCTCCTGTGCCAGGTTGTTATCTAACTTACGTTAGTTCAACACTTTTTGATTTGAGCAATATATGGTCTTCGAAAAAATTCGTCTTTACCTGCTGGTCTGTTTTGATAGATTTTGCCATTTTCTGCATTTGCTTCTTGTCAGTTCATTCTTGAGTTCCTTTGGGGAATTGAGATTTTTGAGGGAAGTGCTACAGTAGCTAGTGTTCTAACGGAAGTTTATTTGGTGTTAGAACTAAACCTTGAGACTTATTTATCTTAAGTGCACTAATGTTGCTAATGAGATTGTGTGAAGTTTTGTATGAAGGAAAAATTTCAGGTGTATGGAAGGAATGAGTAATGAGATGAAGGATGGACTAAAGTTCAAGCTTGGGAATGCCACGCGTGTCACCCAAGAAATATCCAAGAAGTACAAGCGTCAAAGCTTGGGGATGCCCAAGGCATCCCCTTCTTCATCAATAAAAATCCCAGGTTTCTTCCAAACGCTTCATTTTATTGTTTCATGCACAGTTGTGTTGTTCTTGGAGCATCTTCTTTTTGTTTTCGTTTTGGTTTTTAGTTTTCTTGGTTTTCTTAGTTTTCTGAATAAATTGGTTGGACCCCCTCTTTCATACGTTGGTTTGCAAATAGTTTGTTTGGTTTGGAAAAGAGTAGGAAAGTTCATACTTGTGTGGTAAAAAGAGCTTGTTTTTGACTGTGGCCTATGCTTTGTCATGCCATGTTTGATATTGTTTTGGCTTTATGCTTAGTATTCTTTGCTGTAGCATGACTTGTTATAAACAATTGATATTGCTTAATGTGCCTTGGATGAATCATGCGTTGTTTTAGCATATTAAAGCATAGTATAGTGGTATTCTCCTGTGATACTTTATTTGGGTTGACTTGGCGCATGCTCACACCATGTTATGACTATCTCAAGTCACCATAGCCTTTATGATCCTTTAGTTTTTAAATTGTAGTAT
>CAJUXJ010000855.1:0-61819 GCA_910589775.1 Avena eriantha
TTGGTGGATCCATAAGTGGTTTGTGGAAAGAACACACATGAAATGAACATTGGTGGATCCATGTGTGATTTATGAAAAGAACACACATGCAATGCCACTGGTTGATCCATATGTGATTTATGGAAAAGAACACACATTCAATTACATTGGTGGATCCATGTGTGGTTTGTGAAAAGAACACACATGCAATTCAATTGGTTGACCCATGTGTGGTTTGTGAAAATAACACACATGCAATGAAATTGGTTGATCCATGTGGTTTGTGGAAAAGAAAAACATGCAATGACATTGGTGGATCCATGTGTGTTTTGTGAAAAGAACACACATGCAATGACATTGGTTGATCAATATGTGGTTTATGAAAATAACACACATGCAATGACATTGTTTGATCCATGTGTGGTTTGTGAAAAGAACACACATGCAATGCCATTTGTTGATCCATGTGTGGTTTGTGAAAAGAACACACATGCAATGCCATTGGTTTATCCATGTGTGGTTTGTGAAAACAACACACATGCAATGTCACTGGTTGATCAATGTGTGGTTTGTGGAAAGAGCACACATGCATTCCATTGGTTGATCCATGTGTCGTTTGTGAAAATACCACACATGCAATGTCATTCGTTGATCCATAAGTGGTTTGTAGAAAGAACATACATGTAGTGCCATTGGTTGATCCATGTGTGGTTTGTGAAAATAACACACATGCACTGCCATTGGTTGATCCATGTGTGGTTTGTGAAAAGAACACACATGCAATGCCATTGGTTGATCCATGTGTGTTTTGTGGAAAAGAACACACATGCAATGACATTTGTTGATCCATGTGTGGTTTAAGAAAATAACACACATGCAATGCCATTGGTTGATCCATGTGTGGTTTTTGAAAAGAACACACATGCAATGCCATTTGCTGATCCATAGGTGGTTGTGGAAAAGAACACACATGCAATGCCATTGGTTGATCCATGTGTGGTTTTTAGAAAGAACACACATGCAATGCCAATGGTTTATCCATGTGTGGTTTGTGAAAAAAACACACACGCAATGCCATTTGTTGATCCATATGTGGTTTGTGGAAAATAACAGACATGTAATGACATTGGTGGATCCATGTGTGGTTTGTGGAAAGAATACACATGCAATACCATTGGTTGATCCATGTGTGGTTTGTAGAAAAGAACACACATGCAATGAACACTGGTGGATCCATTACTGGTTTGTGGAAAGAACACACATGCAATGCCATTGGTTGATCCATGTGGTTTGTGGAAAGGAACACACATGCAATTGAATTGGTGGATCCATAAGTGGTTTGTAGAAAGAACACACATGCAATGAACACTGGTGGATCCATGTGTGGTTTATGAAAAGAACACACATGCAATGCCACTGGTTGATCCATGTGTGTTTGTGGAAAGAACACACATGCAATGCCACTGGTTATCGATGTGTGGTTTGTGGAAAGAATAGACATGCAATGACTATGGTGGATCCATGTGTGGTTTGTGAAAAGAACGCACATGCAATTCCATTGGTTGATCCATGTGTGGTTTGTGAAAATAACACACATGCAATGCAATTGGTTGATCCATGTGGTTTGTGGAAAAGAACAAACATGCAATGACATTGGTGGATCCATGTCTGTTTTGTGAAAAGAACACACATGCAATTCAATTGGTTCATCCTTGTGTGGTTTATGAAAAGAACACAATGCCATTGGTTGATCCATGTTTATTTGTGGAAAGGAACACACATGCAATGACATTGGTGGTTACATGTGTGGTTTGTGGAAAGAACACACATGCAGTGAACACTGGTGGATCCATGTGTGGTTTGTGAAAATAACACACATGCAATGCCTTTGGTTGATCCATGTGTGGTTTGTGAAAAGAACACACATGCAATGCCATTGGTTGATCCATGTGGTTTGTGGAAAAGAACACACATGGAATGACATTGGTGGATCCATGTGGGTTTTGTGAAAAGAACACACATGGAATGACATTTGTTGATCCATATGTGGTTTATGAAAAGAACACACATGCAATGCCATTGGTTGATCCATGTGTGGTTTGTGAAAAGGACACTCATGTAATGACATTTGTTGATCCATATGTGGTTTATGAAAAGAACACACATGCAATGCCATTGGTTGATCCATGTGTGATTTGTGGAAAAGAACACACATGCAACGAACACTGGTGGATCTATGTGTGGTTTGTGGAAAGAACACACATACAATGCCATTGGTTGATCCGTGTGGTTTGTGTAAAGAAACACACATGCAATGAGATTGGTTGATCCGTGTGTGGTTTGTGACAAGAACACGCATGCAATGAACACTGGTGGATCCATGTGTGGTTTATGAAAAGAACACACATGCAATGCCACTGGTTGATCCATGTGTGTTTGTGGAAAGAACACACATGCAATGGCATTTGTTGATCAATGTGTGGTTTATGGAAAAGAACAAACATTCAATGACACTGGTGGATCCATGTGTGGTTTTTGGAAAGAACACACATGCAATGCAATTGGTTTATCCATGTGTGGTTTGTGAAAAGAACACACATGCAATGCCATATGTTGATCCATATGTGGTTTGGGGAAAATAACAAACATGTAATGACATTGGTGGATCCATGTGTGGTTTGTGGAAAGAACACACATGTAATACCATTGGTTGATCCATGTGTGGTTTGTGGAAAAGAATACACATGCAATGAACACTGGTGGATCCATGTGTGGTTTGTGGAAAGAACACACATGCAATGCCATTGGTTGATCCATGTGGTTTGTGGAAAGGAACACACATGCAATGACATTGGTGGATCCATAAGTGGTTTGTGGAAAGAACACACATGAAATGAACATTGGTGGATCCATGTGTGATTTATGAAAAGAACACACATGCAATGCCACTGGTAGATCCATGTGTGTTTGTGGAAAGAACACACATGCAATGACACAGGTTATCCATGTGTGATTTGTGGAAAGAACACACATGCAATGACTCTGGTGGATCCATGTGTGGTTTGTGAAAAGAACGCACATGCAATTCCATTGGTTGATCCATGTGTGGTTTGTGAAAATAACACACATGCAATGCAATTGGTTGATCCATGTGGTTTGTGGAAAAGAACAAACATGCAATGACATTGGTGGATCCATGTGTGTTTTGTGAAAAGAACACACATGCAATGACATTGGTTGATCCATATGTGGTTTATGAAAAGAACACACATGCAGTGACATTGGTTGATCCATGTGTGGTTTGAGAAAAGAACACACATGCAATGCCATTTGTTGATCCATGTGTGGTTTGTGAAAAGGACACACATGCAATGCCATTGGTTTATCCATGTGTGGTTTTTGAAAAGAACAAACATTCAATGTCATTGGTTGATCCATGTGTGGTTTGTGAAAAGAACACACATGCATTCCGTTGGTTGATCCACGTGTGGTTTGTGAAAAGAACACACATGCAATGTCATTGGTTGATCCATAAGTGGTTTCTAGAAAGAACACACATGCAGTGCCATTGGTTGATCCATGTGTGGTTTGTGAAAATAACACACATGCACTGCGATTGGTTGATCCATGTGTGGTTTGTGAAAAGAACACACATGCAATGCCATTGGTTGATCCATGTGTGTTTCGTGGAAAAGAACACACATGTAATGACCTTTGTTGATCCATGTGTGGTTTATGAAAAGAACACAGATGCAATGCCATTGGTTGATCCATGTGTGGTTTTTGAAAAGAACACACATGCAATGCCATTTGTTGATCCATATGTGGTTGTGGAAAAGAACACACATGCAATGCCATTGGTTGATCCATGTGTGGTTTGTGGAAAGAACACACATGCAATGCCATTGGTTGATCTATGTGGTTTGTGGAAAGGAACACACATGCAATGACATTGGTGGATCCATGTGTGGTTTGTGGAAAGAACACACATGTAATACCATTGGTTGATCCATGTGTGGTTTGTGGAAAAGAACACACATGCAATGAACACTGGTGGATCCATGTGTGGTTTGTGGAAAGAACACACATGCAATGCCATTGGTTGATCCATGTGGTTTGTGGAAAGGAACACACATGCAATGACATTGGTGGATCCATAAGTGGTTTGTGGAAAGAACACACATGAAATGAACATTGGTTGATCCATGTGTGCTTTATGAAAAGAACACACATGCAATGCCACTGGTTGATCCATGTGTGTTTGTGGAAAGAACACACATGCAATGACACAGGTTATCCATGTGTCATTTGTGGAAAGAACACACATGCAATGACTCTAGTGGATCCATGTGTGGTTTGTGAAAAGAACGCACATGCAATTCCATTGGTTGATCCATGTGTGGTTTGTGAAAATAACACACATGCAATGCAATTGGTTGATCCATGTGGTTTGTGGAAAAGAACAAACATGCAATGACATTGGTGGATCCATGTGTGTTTTGTGAAAAGAACACACATGCAATGAAATTGGTTGATCCATATGTGGTTTATGAAAAGAACACACATGCAATGACATTGGTTGATCCATGTGTGGTTTGATAAAAGAACACACATGCAATGCCATTTGTTGATCCATGTCTGGTTGGTGAAAAGGACACACATGCAATGCCATTGGTTTATCCATGTGTGGTTTGTGAAAATAACACACATTCAATGTCATTGGTTGATCCATGTGTGGTTTGTGAAAAGAACACACATGCATTCCGTTGGTTGATCCACGTGTGGTTTGTGAAAAGAACACACATGCAATGTCATTGGTTGATCCATAAGTGGTTTCTAGAAAGAACACACATGAAGTGCCATTGGTTGGTCCATGTGTGGTTTGTGAAAATAACACACATGCACTGCCATTGGTTGATCCATGTGTGGTTTGTGAAAAGAACACGCATGCAATGCCATTGGTTGATCCATGTGTGTTTTGTGGAAAAGAACACACATGTAATGACCTTTGTTGATCCATGTGTGGTTTATGAAAAGAACACACATGCAATGCCATTTGTTGATCCATATGTGGTTGTGGAAACGAACACACATGCAATGCCATTGGTTGATCCATGTGTGGTTTGTGGAAAGAACACACATGCAATGCCATTGGTTGATCTATGTGGTTTGTGGAAAGGAACACACATGCAATGACATTGGTGGATCCCTAAGTGGTTTGTGAAAAGAACACACATGCAATGCCATTGGTTGATCCATGTGTGGTTTGTGAAAAGAACACACATGCAATGCCATTGGTTGATCCATGTGTGTTTTGTGGAAAAGAACACACATGTAATGACCTTTGTTGATCCATGTGTGGTTTATGAAAAGAACACAGATGCAATGCCATTGGTTGATCCATGTGTGGTTTTTGAAAAGAACACACATGCAATGCCATTTGTTGATCCATATGTGGTTGTGGAAAAGAACACACATGCAATGCCATTGGTTGATCCATGTGTGGTTTGTGGAAAGAACACACATGCAATGCCATTGGTTGATCTATGTGGTTTGTGGAAAGGAACACACATGCAATGACATTGGTGGATCCATGTGTGGTTTGTGGAAAGAACACACATGTAATACCATTGGTTGATCCATGTGTGGTTTGTGGAAAAGAACACACATGCAATGAACACTGGTGGATCCATGTGTGGTTTGTGGAAAGAACACACATGCAATGCCATTGGTTGATCCATGTGGTTTGTGGAAAGGAACACACATGCAATGACATTGGTGGATCCATAAGTGGTTTGTGGAAAGAACACACATGAAATGAACATTGGTGGATCCATGTGTGCTTTATGAAAAGAACACACATGCAATTCCACTGGTTGATCCATGTGTGTTTGTGGAAAGAACACACATGCAATGACACAGGTTATCCATGTGTCATTTGTGGAAAGAACACACATGCAATGACTCTAGTGGATCCATGTGTGGTTTGTGAAAAGAACGCACATGCAATTCCATTGGTTGATCCATGTGTGGTTTGTGAAAATAACACACATGCAATGCAATTGGTTGATCCATGTGGTTTGTGGAAAAGAACAAACATGCAATGACATTGGTGGATACATGTGTGTTTTGTGGAAAGAACACACATGCAATGACATTGGTTGATCCATATGTGGTTTATGAAAAGAACACACATGCAATGACATTGGTTGATCCATGTGTGGTTTGAGAAAAGAACACACATGCAATGCCATTGGTTGATCCATGTGTGGTTTGTGAAAAGGACACACATGCAATGCCATTGGTTTATCCATGTGTGGTTTGTGAAAAGAACACACATTCAATGTCATTGGTTGATCCATGTGTGGTTTGTGAAAAGAACACACATGCATTCCGTTGGTTGATCCACGTGTGGTTTGTGAAAAGAACACACATGCAATGTCATTGGTTGATCCATAAGTGGTTTCTAGAAAGAACACACATGAAGTGCCATTGGTTGATCCATGTGTGGTTTGTGAAAATAACACACATGCACTGCCATTGGTTGATCCATGTGTGGTTTGTGAAAAGAACACGCATGCAATGCCATTGGTTGATCCATGTGTGTTTTGTGGAAAAGAACACACATGTAATGACCTTTGTTGATCCATGTGTGGTTTATGAAAAGAACAAACATGCAATTCCATTGGTTGATACATGTGTGGTTTTTGAAAAGAACACACATGCAATGCCATTTGTTGATCCATATGTGGTTGTGGAAACGAACACACATGCAATGCCATTGGTTGATCCATGTGTGGTTTGTGGAAAGAACACACATGCAATGCCATTGGTTGATCTATGTGGTTTGTGGAAAGGAACACACATGCAATGACATTGGTGGATCCCTAAGTGGTTTGTGCAAAGAACACACATGCAATGCCATTGGTTGATCCATGTGTGGTTTGTGAAAAGAATGCACATGCAATGCCATTGATTGATCCATGTGGTGTGTGGAAAAGAACATACATGCAATGAACACTGGTTGATCCATGTGTGGTTTATGAAAAGAACACACATGCAATGCCACTTGTTGATCCATGTGTGTTTGTGGAAAAGAACACACATGCAATGCCATTGGTGGATCCATATGTGGTTTCTGGAAAGAACACACACGCAATGCCATTGGTTGATCCATGTGGTTTGTGGAAAAGAACATACATGCAATGACACTAGTTGATCCATAAGTGGTTTGTGAAAAGAACACACATGCAATGCAATTGGTTGATCCATGTGGTTTGTGGAAAACAACACCCATGCAATGACAATGGTGGATCCATGTGTTATTTGTGAAAAGAACACACATGCAATGAACACTGGTTGATCCATGTGTGGTGTGTGAAAAGAACACACATGCAATGCCATTGGTTGATCCATGTTGTTTGTGGAAAAGAACACACATGCAATGCCATTAGTTGATCCATGTGTGGTTTGTGGAAAGAACACACATGCAGTGAACACTGGTGGATCCATGTGTGGTTTGTGAAAAGAACACACATGCAATGACATTGCGGGATCTATATGTTGTTTGTGGAAAGAACACACATGCAGTGAACAATGGTGGTTCCATGTGTGGTTTGTGGAAAGAACACACATGCAATGCCATTGGTTGATCCATGTGGTTTGTGGAAAGGAATACACATGCAATGACATTGGTGGATCCATAAGTGGTTTGTGGAAAGAACACACATGCAATGAACATTGGTGGATCCATGTGTGGTTTATGAAAAGAACACACATGCAATGCCACTGGTTGATCCATATGTGGTTTATGGAAAAGAACACACATGAATGACATTTGTGGATCCATGTGTGTTTTGTGAAAAGAACACACATGCAATTCCATTGGTTGATCCATGTGTGGTTTGTGAAAATAACACACATGCAATGCAATTGGTTGATCCATGTGGTTTGTGGAAAAGAACAAACATGCAATGACATTGGTGGATCCATGTGTGTTTTGTGAAAAGAACACACATGCAATGACATTGGTTGATCCATATGTGGTTTATGAAAAGAACACACATGCAATGCCATTGGTTGATCCATGTCTGTTTGTGGAAAGGAACACACATTCAATGACATTGGTGGATACATGTGTGGTTTGTGGAAAGAACACACATGTAGTGAACACTGGTGGATCCATGTGTGGTTTGTGAAAATAACACACATGCAATGCCATTGGTTGATTCATGTGTGGTTTGTGAAAAGAACACACATGTGAAAGTGCATGTGTGCCCCCAAGTGTGGTTTTGGTAATTAATGACAATCTTTATGGACTTATGTTTGCAATAAGTTTTACTTGTAGGATTTGTCCATAGGTAATGCTTGTACCATATGTTGGCTTCAAAGTTGGGAGAAGAAGAAAGTAAAGAAGATCAAGTGTTGACCAAGGTGTTCAAGGAGAGATCCAAAGATTGGTCATGTGAGAGTTGTGCCTATGGCAAGTGTGTCTTCAAGAATAAAGTTGGAGTGATATCTCTTATGTGCCTTCAAGACAACAACATAATGAAGAAAGAAGAAATGATGTGCAAGTTCAAGATGAGCCATCTCGAAGAGATCATTTGCTTGAAGCTTGCCATCCTATGGTTATCATGGATATGGGAAGATGATATTCCCCTGAGAGAAGCTCTACCATAGTCGAGTATGGGAGAGCAATTTTCAAGTCTTCACCAAGCTAGTGCAATCAAGAAAGGTGTTCCATCTTGAGGTGGAAAAGATCGCCATCGTCAAGCTCAAGTGGAATATGCTCAAGGCGAAGGTATGTTCTTGATAGGGTTTCTTTCTTACCGGTCTCATGGTGTAAGTTGGGGAGACCGGTTTATAGGATAGATACCCGTACTATCAAGAGGGGCTCTCGAGTGAGTAACTTGGTCATATCCTTCATGAGAGCTCAAACCTTTGCATACTTGGCATAATCTTTCTTGGTTGTTATTTGTATCTTATCCATGTGAGGGTCTTGAGCTTGTGGTAATATTCATAACAAGCTCTGGTTCATCGAAAACGGTTTCATATACATTCTCTATTGTGTTTTCGATTTGGAGGTTTTACCGGTTTGTCTTTTAGAGATTAGTAAAACCTTCCATTATTTGGTTATTATCCATGAGAGGATTTAGAGCTTGTGTTAATCTTCATGACAAGCCCAAGTTCATCGAAAATGGATTTCATATGCATTCTCTATTGCGTTTTCGATGTTGGAGGTTTTATCGGTTCGTCTTATTGAGAGAGGTCAAAACTTTCGACATTTGGATCTATCCGCCATTTCTGGACTATGATGGTTCCCTGCATTATCTTGTAGATCTTATTGTCCTCTTCAAAACGAGCCCAATATCATCAAAATCGGAGTCCGGATGCAAAAGTTATGGTTGTTTTCGTATTGGTCTTTCTGTTAGTTTTTGTAAGACCGGAGACTCCGGACTAAATCTCCGGTCTATCTTCGGACCGCGTACAGATTGTCCCCTAGTTTGACCATGTTTGGCCTGGGTACACCAGAGACTCCGGTCCCAGTCCGGAGACTCCGGACCGGGCGATTCCTAGGCCTAACGGTTGGATTTCTAGGGACCTATTTAAGGGGCCCTTCTTCACCAATGGTTCCCTAACCTTCCTTGCAAGTTTTCCCCTCCAGTGCGGACCTTCTTGAGCTTTCTATACCTCAATCCCTGCATTGATTCTTGCATATTCTTGAGGGATTTGAAAGAGGAGATCTAGATCTACAACCCCACCAATCAATCTCTCCTATAAGTGAGGGGAACATCTTGGGATCTAGATCTTCGAGTCTTTTGTGGATTTCCTCCATTGTTCTTCCTCTCTTATTCCCACATAAGCTTTTGTAGCTTTGGTGGAATTTGGGAGAGAAGGACTTGAGCACTTTGTGTGTTCTTGCCATTGCATTTGGTGCATCGGTTTGAGTTCTCGGTTAGGATTCGATTGGGTGAAAGGTGAGAAGCTTTTTACTCTTGGGTTCTTGGAACCCTAGATGGTTTGGTGGTTTTGCAGGTTTGTGGATTACTTGGGGCCTCCAATTAAGTTGTGGATCTTTCCCCAAGCTTGTTTGTTGGGAGCCTCCAATTGAGTTGTGGAGAAGTGCCCCAACCTTGTGAGAGGTTACGGATTGCCACCGACAAGTGCACCGATAGTGGAAGTGTGGATCGATCCCGTTGGGGTGAGATTCATAGGAGAACAAGGGAGGCCTTTTGTGGCGTTGGTGGTTTGATACCACCCCCTCTCCAAACGAGACGTACTCCATGTTGGGAGGAACTCGGTGAAATATCGTCGTCTCCGTGTGCCTCGGTTATCTCCATATTCGAGCTCTTACTTATGCACTTTACTTTGTGATAGCCTTCGTGCTTGAAGTATATTTGCTGCTCTCACATAGTTGCTTGTCTTGCTTAGCATAAGTTGTTGGTGCAAATAGGTGAACCCTAGTTGTTCTATGTTTTGTGCTTAACAAAGTAAACGCTAGTTTTATTCTGCCTTTGTTAAGCCCATCTCATAAAAGTTTTAAATCGCCTATTCACACCCCCTCTAGGCGACATCTGTGTCCTTTCAATTGGTATCAGAGCCTGGTCTCTCATTTTAGGCTTCACCGCCTTGAGAGTAAAGATGTCGGCTAGGGGATTTGTGCACAATGAAATGTTTATATTCGATGGCACAAATTATGATATCTGGAAAACCCGCACGCTTATTCATTTTCGGGACATGGACCCAAATTTGGAGCGTATTGTAGATATTAGGTTTTTATCCTCCTATGGATTTTGAAAATCTATCTTGTGAGGATGAGAAAAACTTATATCTCGATGCTCAAGCTTCTAATGTGCTTATTAATGCTTTGAGCTTTGTAGTTACTTCTTCAATCATACCTTTTTGGAGTGCTCATGAGTTATGGACAAAACTTCAAGATAAATATGATGTGTCCAACATTATTGAGGATGATTGTATTGCTTCCACTTCTGGCCGTGGTGAGTTCTCATCTTCTTCCACTTCACCAAAGTGTGGCAAGACACAAGGTAATGATAGGGTGAGTGGTGATGAATAGTGCAATGTTGATAGTAAGCTTACTCTTGATGATCCTTCATCTCCATCTCATTGCAATGCTTCATCTTTGGACTTAAACACGTCTAGCAATATATATGATTTACATGCTAGTGTTTATAGTCCTTGCATATCATGTATAAATTGCCTCAGTAGATCACATGATGATATGCTCTCTTTGCCTTTTTGTCATAATATAAATGCTTCTATTTCCTCTAGTTGTTGTGTGTCTAACAATGTAGAGGAAACCAAAGATTATATTGGTAAAGACATGAATTTGAATGGAGCTTCAAGTAATTCTTCATCATCATCATCTCACGGTTCCCACCTATGCCTTATGGCTCGGGATTCAAAGGTAACTCCTACTTTGGAACCCAATACCTCTTGTGATGATGAGGATGAGGATAATGAGTAAAAGGAGATTAATGTTGATGATTTATATGAAAAGGGTGAGATGGTTTATCATGCTCTTATTAAGGATAATATTGCTTGCTCTAACTTTTTTGAAATCTTGGACTTTGCTATTAAGAGCAAAGAACATATTGATAAGTTAGAAGCACAAATTGAGGAGCATGAGAACACTATTGCTAAAATGAGTAGCCTTGAGCGTGAGTATGCTAATAAAATTGCACATCTAAATGAAGCTCTCGAAGAGGAACAAACCACTAAGGAATCTCTTGAGGAGACTTTTTCTCTAGAGTTGTCTAGAGTAAAGGAATCTCATAATATAGGTCCTCAGGTGGCTAGTGGTCTCAAAAGTAAAAATGATGAGCTTCAAGTTGCTTATGCTAAACTTCTTGAGAATTTTGAGCACCTCAAGAATGGATCTAGGGTCATCAAGGGTGAGCTCATCAAACTCACCGAGTCACATGAGAAACTTAAATCCTCTTACTCAAAAGAGCTTTCGAAGTTGCCCTCACCTCTTGCAATTAATTATGATGCTTGTGCTACTAACTCTATTTCTTGTGAAGCATCTATTTTGAAGGAGAATGTTGAGCTAAAGACTCAACTTGCTTTGCTAACTAGCAAGTATGGGATCTTGGAAGAAAGTCATGGTAATCTATCAAGCTCTCATGGGGATCTTCTAGCCTCCCATGATAGGCTAAAATTAGTTCATGAGGCTATTATGTCAAAGGTAACATCTAATGAGCCTCATGTGGACATTATCACTACTTCTACTCAAAATGTCATATTGCCATGTGCTAGTCCTTGTAATTCATCCACTCATGCCATTGATACATCTTGTGATGAATTACTTTCCATCCCTTGTTGCTCTAACAATGTAGCATCCACTTCCTCTAGTATTTTTGTTCAAACTAACCATGTAGAGGAAATTAAAGAGCTCAAGGCTCAAGTCACTTCTTTTAAGAATGACTTGAAAAAGGGTCATAAAGGGAAGGCCACTCTCGACAATATCTTGAGTATGCAAAAATTCCCCAATGACAAGTGTGGGCTTGGATACAACTCCAACGTCAAGAACAATTCCACTATCAAGCTGACGCACAAGGGCAACAACAAGAATGGCCAATATCAAGTTAATAATACGGCCTACATTGTTTGCTTCAAGTGCAAGGAAGAAGGGCATCATGTTAGATCTTGCCCATTGAAGAAGAAGCCTCTTAGTGTGAAGCAACAAGGGAAGCGGCCTCAAGCTCTACCTCAAGTTAGTGATGGGCCTCTTCCTAAGAGGACTACTCGAGCTCTTCCTCGAGTTGTAGCTTCACCTAAGAATAAAGATGGCAAGAGAAGAACTTGCTACATATGCCGTGAGAAGGGGCACATTTCTTCCTCATGCACTATTGGTATCTCCTAATCCAACCCTATCATTATTGATGATGCTTATTCTCTTTGTAAGGATGAGGTTGGCAATGTGTTTGCCAAATTTGTTGGTGCTCAATGTGGGTTCATGAAAAGAACCATTTGGTTTGCCAAGCCTATTGTGACTAACCTCTTAGTACCCAACTTGGTTGGGGACCAACAAGCCAAAACTTGATCAATAGGTATTGTTGGAGGGCATTGGAGACTTGGTTACATTATGAAGAATTGAGGGATCTTCATCATTTATTCTTCTCAAGTCAAACCATTTGGATTATCATGCTTCTATCATATATCCAATGTCCCTCCTTGCGGTAACATGTGTTTAACTCATTTACATTGAAAGTTACTTGCTCCCTTGTGCATGTGTTGGTTTTGTACCTTTGTATGTTTTTGTACATGTTGTGCTTCCCTCATACTTATATTGAGTTATCAAGTATACTTGTGTATTTTGGTTGGCACACCATGTATTTGTGTCTCTTGGGTTGGAGCCTTTGTTGAATTTATTTGGTATGTTTCTTGGCTCTTGTGAGAAATTAATGGACTATCCCATTTTGGGGGAGTGTTATGCTTGGGCATTCCACAATCCTAAAATGTATGTACATGAGAAATACCACTTAGTATATATAGCAAGTTTTATCTAGTCTCTACGTGGTATGTCTTTCTCATGAGAAATTCAAGTTCCATAATGTTCATTAATCATCTCTATTTGGATGTTTTTACCTCTTGTTGGAGTATTCCTTGTTTACCACATTATGGGGGAGTCATATGCTTTGTGCATATTACAAACCTACAAAATGTGGACATTTGAGGTTGTGTCACTTAGAATTGATATTTATATTTATCTAGCTCCTAAGTGGCACATTTAGCTCAAACAAGTTCCAATTCCCTTGGGTTGATTTTATTGCTCATCATTTGGATCTTGTTTGTGAGAGTTTTCTTGGTATGTGTTTCCCATATTTGGACCTCCATATCCTCCATGGAAACCATTTGCTTCAAGTTACTTTTATATTTTATGATTTTGTGACTATATGGAGCTATCAAGAATCTCCATCTAAGCATGAAGCTTAATTTTTATATTTCTTCATATGCTTCGTGTTGTGAATATGATCGTGATATCCTTGAAAACTATCTTGGGAAATGTTTCCCCATAATTCTTGTCATTGGACAAGTGGTACTCCGTATATGGTAGAAGTTATTGATCATATTCACTTTGGCCTTTGCTTAAATTTTGTACTACATCTCGCCAAAAAAATGTTTTGTGTTGTCTCCCAAGCTTTCCTTGCTGATCTTCTTATTTTATTGGTATCCTCGTGTGTTTTATTAAATGTAGGTACTAGTGATGATCCCATTTTTGTGCATTTTGCATTCAAAAGGAAAATCCTACATAATGCACTATCCATGGGGGAGCTCTCCTATATTATTTAGAATACTCATATTTCTGCTTCTTCTTTTGTTCCATATCATGTTTTATGTGCTTGGAAGTTTGATCTTTTCTTTTGGTACTTTGTGCCATCATGAAAAAGTATAGAGTTTGGTTTCTGTGTTGGAACCTTGCTCTTTTGGGAGTTGGTTTTGTCTCATTCCTTGTTACTTGTTTGATCCCTTAGGATGAGATAAATCCTTGAGCATTGGTGTTTTTGTCTATCTTTTGCTCTTTGGCTTTTGCCTTGTTCATTTGTTGAATGTGTGTCCATTCATGTGTTGATTTGGCTCTTTGATGCAATTTGGACACCCTTTTGTCGTGTCACACTATTGTGTGAGACTTCTCGGTTTACTTGGTGTTTTTGTTCAAATTCTATCTTCGTTTTGGTTCTTGAAAATCTTGTGCATACATATTTACTACATGTTCTATATTATGGTATGCTTGCTTTCTTTGATCCAATATATAGGGGAAACTCCACCAAATCCTATTTTAGCTAAGATGTGCATGAAATTCAATTTCATATCAATTTGCACATGTTTTTGTGGAGTTTGTCCTATGTACTGTAGTGTATCTAACTACTTTGGACCCAATGAGTTTTGGGACCATTTTGTACTTGAATGTGTTATAGGTACATTGGAGATACCTTGGATGCTTGTCTCAATAATAAGAATATGTGGTGACTCAATGATAATTGGAGGCAAGCTAGGATGATCAACAAACTCATATCTACTTCATCCTACCAATGGTATCTCAGTAACAAGTATCCCTCTCATGCATACTTCTCTAGCATCCAACCTTTGTGGTTGCATCATGGCATGATTTCCTACTGTTGCTTTTATTGCGGTTCTTGCAAGATTTTATTCTATCATCCTTATTGTTATATGAGTAAGTTGAGATGAATGCATATTTTGGGGAGTATATAAAAATCATGTTTATGATTCACCAATCCCACATAATTGTATTGCCAATCATTTCCTCTGTTTCTCTTATGTACTATATGGATGAATTTGCAAGGTTTATTTGTTTTTATGATACTTGTTGCCTTTCCCAATGCATTCCAACTAGATCTTGTTCCCTTGTGATAGTTGTGTTGTATTCGTTGGTGTTTGAAGGTCATTGATATTCAGTAAGATAAATATGAGCCTTTGGCCATGCTTTCTAGCAAAAATCTTATTGGCAGTATCTATGACTTTCGTTTGGATATCTTGTTCATTCTTGAGTATCCATTTTGTGTGTGCATGTTTCTTTGTGGATGTATATATTGGTGATTGTTGTCTACCTAGAAAATTATACACATGATTATGGCTAAATCTCTAGTTGATATCCTTTTTTCTTTGGAGTCTACACCTTGTGCTCCTTTTATGCTTTGGTGGCTCCAAATATTTTGCTTTGAGTGCTTGACCTTTTCATTTGCATCTTTTGGCACTCGTTGGTGTTAAGAAAGTTGATATCTCATGCCTTTGTGTTGTTATGTAAGTTTGGGGGAGCAAGGATACCATGTTTATGAACTTTCCATTCAAAGCAATTATTATATTTGGTGCATAAACCTTGGGGAGCTTTCCTAATTTACCTAAGAACACACATTTGCTTTCTTGTTCTTGTTTGGTGTTTTGTTTGATTATGGGGAGCTAGGATTCCATAATTGTGCACTTTGTTGTGCATGAACCTTGGGGAGCTTCCTATTTTAATCTAAACACCCATTTGCTCTCATCATAATTTCTTCTCTCTTGCTTGTGCTTGTGGTTTAAATGATATAGAGGGAATGAGGATGCCATGTTTGTGCATACTGTATTCAAATGCAAAATTATAATTTGTGCACAAACCTTGGGGAGTCTCCTCATATTATTTAGATCACTCTCTTTTCAATCTTATCATCATATCTATCTTTCTTTTGGTATCTTCCTTTTGTGAAGTGCTTCTTTCGATCTTTTGATTACCTGCTTCATTCATTGATGCTTCTTCACCATTTTATTACATTGCAATCTTTGGATCCTCGGTTTAGTTTGATTTCCTCCTGGTATTCATCATTGGATACGTGCATTTGATTCTACTCATATTATGAGAAATGCACACCATATGGAGGAACTCTCACTAAATTGGCCTTCTAAAGTTTTTCACCCATTTCGGCAATCGATGCCAATGGGGGAGAAGTTTTAGAGGGTTTTAGGGAATTTGGTTGTGTGTTGTGAGTTTTGTACTGAAACACTTGCCTTGGGTGCTTTGCATCTTAGTGTGTTGCATAGCATCTTGAATATATAGATAAAACTCCACCACCTGTAATAGTTGGCAATACATGCAATGAAATTCAAGTTCATCCACACGTGCATAGATTGTGGGGGAGTTTGCTCTATATTGTGGTTGTACTAACATCACATACTTGTGTTGTATTTGATGTTAGCACACCGTGTTGTTTGGTTAATTCCTTATATAAACCCTCTCAAAGGGATTGTCATCAATTACCAAAATGGGGGAGATTGAAAGTGCATGTGTGGCCCCATGTGTGGTTTTGGTAATTAATGACAATCTTTATGGACTTATGTTTGCATTAAGTTTTACTTGTAGGATTTGTCCATAGGCAATGCTTGTACCATATGTTGGCTTCAAAGTTGGGAGAATAAGAAAGTAAAGAAGATCAAGTGTTGACCAAGGTGTTCAAGGAGAGATCCAAAGATTGGACATGTGAGAGTTGTGCCTATGGCAAGTGTGTCTTTAAGAATAAAGTTGGAGTGATATCTCCCATGTGCCTTCAAGACACCAACATAATGAAGAAAGAAGAAATGATGTGCAAGTTCAAGATGAGCCATCTCGAAGAGATCATTTGCTTGAAGCTTTCCATCCTATGGTTATCATGGATATGGGAAGATGATATTCCCAAGAGAGAAGCTCTACCATAGTCGAGTATGGGAGAGCAATTTGCAAGTCTTCACCAAGCTAGTGCAATCAAGAAAGGTGTTCCATCTTGAGGTGGACAAGATCGCCATCATCAAGCTCAAGTCGAATATGCTCAAGGCGAAGGTATGTTCTTGATAGGGTTTCTTTCTTACTGGTCTCATGATGTAAGTTCGGGAGACCGGTTTATAGGATAGATACCCGTACTATCAAGAGGGGCTCTTGAGTGAGTAACTTGATCATATCCTTCGTGAGAGCTCAAACCTTTGCATACTTGGCCTAATATTTCTTGTTTGTTATTTGGATCTTATCCATGTGAGGTTCTTGAGCTTGTGGTAATATTCATAACAAGCTCTAGTTCATCGAAAACGGATTTCATATACATTCTCTATTGCGTTTTCGATATTGGAGGTTTTACTGGTTTGTCTTTTAGAGATTGGTAAAACCTTCCATTATTTGGTTCTTATCCATGAGAGGACTTAGAGCTTGTGTTAATCTTCATGACAAGCCCAAGTTCATCGAAAACGGATTTCATATGCATTCTCTATTGCGTTTTCAATGTTGGAGGTTTTACCGGTTCGCCTTGTTGAGAGAGGTCAAACCTTTCGACATTTGGTTCTATCCTCCCTTTCTGGACTATGTCGGTTCCCTGCATTATCTTGTAGATCTTATTGTCCTCTTTAAAACGAGCCCAAGATCATCAAAATCGGAGTCTGGATCCAAAAGTTATGATTGTTTTTGTATTGGTCTTTCTGTCAGTTTTTGTAAGACCGGAGACTCCGGACTAAATCTCCGGTCTATCTCCGGCCGCATACAGATTGTCCCCGAGTTTGACCCTGTTTGGCCTGGGTACCGTAGACTCCGGTCCCAGTCCGGAGACTCCGGACCGGGCGATTCCTAGGCCTAACGGTTAGATTTCTAGGGACCTATTTAAGGGGCCCTTCTTCCCCAATGGTTCCCTAACCTTCCTTGCAAGTTTTCCCCTCCATTGCTGACCTTCTTGAGCTTGCTATACCTCAATCCCTCCATTGATTCTTGAATATTCTTGAGGGATTTGAAAGAGGAGATCTAGATCTACAACCCCACCAATCAATCTCTCCTCGAAGTGAGGGGAACATCTATCTAGATCTTGGAGTCTTTTGTGGATTTCCTCCATTGTTCTTCCTCTCTTATTCCCCCATAAGCTTTTGTAGCTTTGGTGGAATTTGGGAGAGAAGGACTTGAGCACTTTGTGTGTTCTTGCCATTGCATTTGGTGCATCGGTTTGAGTTCTTGGTGAGGATTCGATTGGGTGAAAGGTGAGAAGCTTTTCACTCTTGGGTTCTTGGAACCCTAGACGGTTTGGTGGTTTTGCAGGTTTGTGGATTACTTGGGGCCTCCAATTAAGTTGTGGAGCTTTCCCCAAGCTTGTTTGTTGGGAGCCTCCAATTGAGTTGTGGAGAAGTGCCCCAACCTTGTGAGAGGTTACGGATTGCCACCGACAAGTGCACCGATAGTGGAAGTGTGGATCGATCCTGTTGGGGTGAGATTCATAGGAGAACAAGGGAGGCCTTTTGTGGCGTTGGTGGTTTGATACCACCCCTCTCCAAACGAGACATACTCCATGTTGGGAGGAACTCGGTAAAATATCGTCGTCTCCGCGTGCGTCGGTTATCTCCATATCCGAGCTCTTACTTATGCACTTTACTTTGTGATAGCCTTCGTGCTTGAAGTATATTTATTGCTCTCACATAGTTGCTTGTCTTGCTTAGCATAAGTTATTGGTGCAAATAGGTGAACCCTAGTTGTTCTAGGTTGTGTGCTTAACAAAGTAAATGCTAGTTTTATTCCGCCTTTGTTAAGCCCATCTCGTAAAAGTTTTAAATCGCCTATTCACCCCCTCTTGTAACATCCCAAGTTTTGCAGTTTCAAATGTTACTAGAAGCATGCATCATATCCTTGCATCATGGCATCGCATAATAAAAACCGCATAGATATTTTTCTTCCTAAATCCCATAGTCATATATAGACTAAATGAGGTAAAACCTTCTTGAACCACCAAAACTCTTGCAAAAGTGTTATTTTATAATCCTACTCTAACCCTCTTCTTTTTATAAAATTTTAGAGACCGATTTCATTTAATTCGGAGTCCGTTTACAAAAGTTATGCGACTTTTGGTGAAATAGAAATAAAAAAAGAATAAAAAAAAGAGAGACCTAGCCTAACGGGCCGGCTAAACCAGCGCGCGACCTAACTGCCGCCGCGCCTGGGAGAGTGGGCAGCGCACAACGCGTGGGCCGGCCCAACTCCGCCCTCCCGCGCCCGCAGCCGCCGATAGGCGGGCTTGCCCGTCATCCCTCTCCCCCCCGTCGAGTCTAGGTCGGACACGGACGCCACCGCGTCGGCAACCACCTCCGGCCGAATCGGAGTGGACTCCGTAGCCCCCACACCAAGAAACCCGCCTATTTAAAGCCCCTCGGCACGCCTCCCAAAACCCTAGTTTTTTCCTACCCCACCGCCACCGAGCCGCCGCCAATCGCTCGCCGGAGCTCCGCCGGACTCCGCCGCTCGCCGCCACCTCAGGAAGAAGGAGCCGACGCTGCCCCAGGGAACGGAACCGCGGCGAGGAACCGGTCGCCGTCATCTACTTCACCGGGCCGGGGGAGCACCGCCTCGCCGCCGTCGACCGTCGCCGACTGCCACCGACGCTCCGCCGCCACCCGCCGTCGCCACCCGCCGGTAAGTCACCCCCCTCCGACCGTTAGATCGAAATCTAACGGCACAGATCGGTCAAACCGACCCCGGCCAACCGCGACTCGCCGTGTGGCACGCCCATGTCAGCGTCGCGTCATCGCCGCGTCGGTGTCACGCGCGCCCCGCTAGACCAACCCCGCGCCGCCACTTGGTGCTACACAACTGGCCACTGTCCTGTTTTCTTTTAAATAGGCAGAAAACACTTTAATCTTGTAAAATCCATAGTAATTCGAGTATTAGTCCAAAATTTGTGTATAATATACCGTTGGATTCATATTTTTGAGTAGACCACAGATATATAATAATATTGCTGTTTTACCACAGCAATCTTGCAGTAGGATTTAAAGTTTAGATTAGAGTATTTTAATTCTAGAAAATTATCCGTAGCTCCATTTTAGTTGATTCTTGTTGCGTTGGCTTTGTATCGACGAGACCTTCTGTAGAAAATTGTCATATCATGCTTAGGATGTTGAAATATGTCTCGAGGTAGACTGCAGTTGTAGATCTAGTTTTGATCTTTGTTATTTAGGGTTTAACCCAAAATACTTAAAATCTTTGGGGAATTGATTCTAATGACATCCTTGTTTTGACTATGCATGTTTTACTCTTCAAATTCTGTAGTATGCATGTGTAGGATTTTGGTAGATTTTCTTAGTACTATTTTCGCAAGAGCGGTTTTGTAGTATGCCATGAGTAGCTCTATGCTTAGGAATTTCCATCCCAATAGGTTATCCTGTTTTTCTAAGTTATGCTTGCTATGCGATATGCTTGTATATATCAAGTACCGTTGGGAGGGTTCGAATGATTCAAAAATTTCTAAGTACGAGAGCTCTCTCGAGTGAACTTTTCTTCTCTAAACCCCCTTGAAAATAAAACTAAGTTTTCTTCTAGGCGGAATGGTTGTCAAGTCAACGAGTGGATATTTGGTGGAGGTAGGCCGCCCAGGAATCAAAGAAGTCTGCCATGTTTCAGAATTCAGAAGCTTTCCGTGCAACCACAATACATATGGGCTCTATCTTGACTTAGTACTTAGTGGGAAACCTCACCGGGGTACCAACATTTGGAGGTTCTTGGCACGGTTGGATCCAGCTGGTAGAGGGGCTACTAAGGGAAGGCCTCGCCATGGTCTTGTCTGTAAAAGGACTTGATCTTGGATTGTGGGGAAAGTGCACAACCTCTCGAGAGTATTGCAATCTGATCGATCAGCCGTGTTCACGGAAACAGAACAACTTTGAGCATCTGAAGGATGGAGCCTCTGAAAGATCTTCCTCTCTCTTTTCCAAACCTAACGTTTTATAAACCCCAAGGCGTGAGTAATATCGCCATTGGGCAGGATTTTCGGAACTTGGTGCGTAATATCCAAGTGCTAGGTTGATTGGGCACTAGGTGAGTAATATCCACGTGTTCCATTTGACCCTATACTATTTATCAAAGTTTACAAAGTAGGGAAAACTTTCTTCCTCTTTTCTTATTACATTGATAAAATTGGCTTTACGCAAATGAACCCCAGAGCCTACTCTTAGCCTTGCATGTAGAGATAGTCTTAATCTTTCCTTGGTGTAATTTGCCAATACATTCAAAGTATTGACCCAACTTGTTGGCTGCACGTCTTATGTGCAGAATCCGAAGATTGAAAGGTGCGTAGGGATCGCGGGTCTTCACGCAGCTAGCCTGAGGCATTGATGGAATCCAGGTTTACTTAGTTTCCGCTGTTTTATTTGAGCTAGCTATAAGCTATGCAAGTTGTAATAATTATACTCTGTATTATTCGTGTAATAATGACTTGTGTTTTACATGATATTCATCGACTGTGAAGTGCTAGCTATTGATCCAGGGACTAGCATGTTGATCACGGGGACTTAGGATCCTTAACGATCCGAGGTCGCAATAGATGGTATCAGAGCACAAAGTTGCCTGTAGGACCTGACCCCTAGGATTGGAAACCACCTTTACCATGTTTTTTTTGCTTTCCATATTCTTCTAAGTTATTTGTATTCTTCTAGTAATTCTCTTCCTTATCACCTTGTGCCTAATTTTCTTTCTCCTAACCTAAAGATGACGACCTTCTACTACGACACCACCGAAGACATCAAGTGCTTGCGCTTTGGGGAATGCCTTATGGACATCATCAAGACGTTGCAGATACCCATGCCATCAATCAAGGGAAGCGAGTTGAGGAAGATACACAAGGAAGGATGCTGGGCGATTGAAGTCATCCAACCAGGGCGCAGTTAGACAAAACCCAAGACAGAGGCCATTGTACTCAACGTCACCAGTGACTCCAAGGAGAAAGTAATTAGCATCAGCTTGCAGGAGCTCATTGGACGCCTTTGTGGACGCCACCATGAAGAGGTTGAAGGCCACTACATCAAACTCTTTGGAAGATGTGATGAGAAGGGAGTTCCAATCGAGTTAACCCCGGAGGAAAGGAAGACATGCAAGCGTCGAAGGATCCAATATCAAGACTTGGAGTCCCACATCAATGATCTTCAGAAGGGGAGCTGCCTTGAGATCATGAGGAATGACGAGCTTTGTGCCCTAGTCAAGGAGAAGGACGAGAAGATCGAGGAGCTGGAAGAGAAGATCAAGTCCCTAGGAGGGGAGCTCACCGCCCAAGACAAGAGGTTCGCTAATCAAGAGAAGAGGGTGCAAGATAAGAACAAGAGGATTAGGGAGCAAAGTCTCGTGCTCGCAAAGAACGAAATGGAGTTTAAGAACTTTGCCACCATGTTGAAGGACCTGCGAGCAGCTAAGAGGAGCTTGGAGGAGAAGATCACGACCATGACTATGGGGTCAAGTTTGATCAAGAAGCTACATAAGGAGAAGAAGGAACTCCAAAAAAGGCTGGAATCTGCTACCCAGGAGCTGCAGGAGGTGAAGGAACTTCAAGAGAGGCTCGAAGCTGCTACACCGGAGCCACAGGAGGTGAAGGAACTTCAGGAGAAGCTTGAAGCCACGACGAGGGACATGGAGTTATACAAGTCACTGCTGGAAAAGGAAGGCTTCATTATTGAGGATGAGGAAGTGGATGATGAGTAGAGTAGTTGGACCACCTCTAGTTCTATAGTTAAACGTTGTTCGCGATTGTAATGAGTACCAAAAATTATTTTGGTTTAGTTAAACTAGGTTGAGTGTGTTAAACTATGTGCTTGGTGTGCCTTGCTTTCTCGGGTGTTTTTCTCATGTTTGCATAAGGGTAGGAGTTTATTCCTTAGGCCTTCTATCCATTTCTTAACTTGTTTCCCAAACCCCCCCCCATAGATGGCGAGACGTGGAAGCAAAAACAACATGCCCCCAGAGATAGCACAACTTCTGAACTCCCAGAATCAGCTGATCCAACTCCTCACTCAAAACATGCAAAACAACAACAACAACAACAACAACAACAACCCGCCGCCTCCACCACCCCCACAGCCCCAACAGGATCGCCTGACTCAGTTCCTGAGGTTGAACCCTCCAATTTTCTCAAGTAGTTCTGAGCCAATTGTGGCAGATGACTGGCTCCGCACCACCAACAAGTTAGACACCGTCCAAGTTATTGGAGCTGACAGGGTGCGCTTTGCCATGCACCAACTTGAGGGACCAACCGCTGAATGGTGGGATAACTACCAGGTCACCCAACCCGATATTGAAGCTATCACCTGGAACCAGTTTGAAGCGGCCTTTCGTACTCATCACGTAGCCGCGGGAGTCATGTCACTTAAGAGACGTGAGTTCCGTGACTTGAAACAACTGCACCGCTCTGTCACCGAGTATGGGGACCTTTTCAACAAGTTGGCACGTTATGCACCTGATGATGTATCCACGGATGCCAAGAGACAGGAGGAGTTCTTAAGGGGACTTAATGATGAAATATCCATTCAGCTTGTGGCTCTGAAGTTCGATAACTATCAGGAACTTCTGGACAGGGCAGTTGTGGTTGAAGCCAAGCAAAGGAGTATAGAGAACCGAAAGAGAAAGTCCACCTCACACAAGCACAACTCTACCCCATATCAGAAGCAACGCACTTCGTCACCACCACCCCACAACCACAATGGCCACAACCACAATGGTCATCCGCATGGAGGACATAACCACAATGGCCATAAACACCGCAATGGAAATGGCAATGGGAAGGATTTGAGTGAAGTGACATGCTTCAAGTGTAACAAGATAGGGCACTATGCAACTACTTGCCTCGAAAAGATGAAGAATGGGAATGGTAATGGAAACGGCAACGGACACAACCATGGCAATGGTAATGGAAATGGGAAGAAGCCGAATTCATTCGTCAAAGCCACAGTGAATCATGTCTCCGTGGAGGATGCTCGTGAAGCACCTGACTCCGTGATTGCTAAGTTCAAGCTTAACTCCACCCCTGCTGTTGTTCTTTTTGATACTGGTGCATCGCATTCATTCATATCAAGGGTATTTGTGGATAGAGGCAAAATACCTATGGAGACTATTAGCACTCCCCTAAGGGTAAGTTCTCCTAGAGGAGAAATAGTGGCAAACTCTGGATGCGGTGGGTTAGAACTAAGGATTGGGGCACACACCTTTCCCACCAGCCTAGTCGTTCTGGAATCACAAGGCTTAGACAAAATTTTGGGCATGAATTGGATGACCGAATACGAGGGAGCAATAGATTGTGCCAAAAGGACTATCGCACTCACGACTCTGGATAAGAAAAGGATCCGCTTTAAGTCAGCTTTCGCGCGCGAAGGAAGTATGGTGAACTCTCTTAAGGGGCTTAGCTTGGAGGATGTGCCAATTGTGAAGGAGTATCCAGATGTGTTTCTGGAAGAATTGCCAGGGATGCCTCCCGACCGAGACATCGAGTTTCTCATTGACTTGATGCCTGCTACGGGACCAATAGCAAAGAGACCATACAAGATGGATGTGGATGAGTTGAAGGAACTTAAGAAACAGCTTAGAGAGCATTTGGACAAAGCCTTCATTCAACCAAGTACATCATCTTGGGGAGCACCTGTCTTATTCGGGGAGAAGAAGGATAAAACCAAGAGACTAGTCGTGGACTACCGGTCGTTGAATGAAGTGACAATCAAGAACAAGTACCCTCTACCCAACGACCTGTTTGACCAATTAAAGGGAGCTAGTGTGTTCTCTAAGATTGATCTCCGATCAGGATATTTCCAGCTAAAGATCTGGGAACAGGATGTACCCAAGATAGCTTTCACCACGAGATACGGATTGTATGAATACACCGTGATGTCGTTTGGCTTAACCAATGCCCCAGCATACTTCATGACTATGATGAACAAGGTGTTCATGGAGTACTTGGATAAGTTTATTGTGGTATTCATTGATGACATACTCATATACTCCAAGGACGAGAAGGAACATGAGAGGCACCTGCGCCTAATCATGAAAATTTAAGCGAACACAAGTTGTATGCCAAATTTAGCAAATGTGAGTTCTGGCTGAAAGAAGTGGGATTCCTTGGTCATATTGTATCAGCTAAAGGTGTTGCCATGGACCCAAGTAAGGTAGCTTCCGTGACAGAATCGGAGTCCCCTAAGAATGTGGGTGATATTAGGATTTTCCTGGGCCTTGCGGGATATTACCGAAGATTCATTGAAAACTTTTCCAAGATAGCAAAGCCTATGACAGAGTTGCTAAAGAAAGAGAAGAAGTTCCAATGGACCAAGGCTTGCGAAGCAAGTTTTCAGGAATTAAAGAAGCACCTAGTAACAGCACCAGTTGTGTGTCTCCCTGATATCCAAAAGGATTTCCAAGTCTATTGCGACGCTTCTCGACAAGGACTTGGTAGTGTACTGATGCAAGATGGAAAAGTAGTGTCTTACGCTTCTCAGCAACTTAAGAACCATGAGAATAACTACCCCACGCACGATTTGGAACTAGCATCAGTTGTGCATGCGCTCAAGGTATGGAGACATTACCTAATGGGCAAACATTGTGATGTGTTCACGGATCACAAGAGCCTTAAATACATCTTCACTCAAAAGGAATTAAATATGAGGAAAAGGAGATGGCTTGAGCTCATCAAGGACTATGACTTGGACCTACAGTACCATCCTAGAAAGGCCAACGTTGTGGATCACGCCTTAAGCCGGAAAGTCTATGTAAATGGACTTACCGTGGGAGAACTTCCAAATGATTTGTGTGAACAATTCAAGGATCTCAGGTTGGAAATAGTTCTGGAGGGATACTTAGCAACTATGGATATAGTGCCAACACTTCTGGACCAAATCAAAGAGGCCCAGAAGGGGGACAAAGAGTTGGAAGAAATAAGAGCTAATATAAGAAAGGGTAAAGCAAAAGGGTTTCACACGGATGAACAAGGAACACTTTGGTATGAGAAGCGTTTGTGCATTCCCGATGATCCCAATATCAGGAAGTTAATCCTTCAGGAAGCTCACGATTCGCCTTACTCAATTCATCCCGGTAATACAAAGATGTACATGGATGTGAAAGATAGATTCTGGTGGAACAACATGAAAAGAGAAATTGCTGAATATATCTCCTTGTGTGACGTGTGCAACAGAGTCAAGGCCGAACATCAAAAACCAGCAGGACTGCTACAGCCATTACCTGTGCCCGATTGGAAGTGGGACAAGGTAGGCATGGATTTTATCACGGGACTACCCCGGACTCGATCTGGGTATGACTCCATCTGGGTAGTGGTCGACCACTTCACAAAGGTGGCCCACTTTGTTCCCGTAAAGACCACCTATACAAGTGCTAAACTTGCTAAGATTTATATGTCAAGGATCGTAAGCCTTCATGGTGTAACCAAGGGGATTGTCTCTGATAGAGGTACCCAATTCACCTCGAAGTTTTGGCGATAGCTACACGAGTCTCTAGGGACATGACTGGAGTTTAGTACCACCTTCCACCCACAAACAGATGGGCAAACGGAAAGAGTTAATTAGATCTTGGAGGACATGTTAAGAGCCTGTGCGCTATACTATGGGTCTAGTTGGGATGATAACTTGCCATATGCGGAATTCTTATACAATAACAACTACCAAACTAGTATCAGGATGGTTCCATTTGAAGTTCTATATGGCAGAAAGTGTAGAACTCCGCTGCTATGGAGTGGAGTTGTAGAACGGAGTTTGTTTGGACCTGAACTAATCAAGGATGCCGACGAAAAAGTGAGACAGATCCAAGACAAGTTAAAAATAGCCCAATCCAGACAAAAGAGTTATGCTGATTCCAAGCGTAGGGATGTGACCAATGAAGTGGGAGACCGTGCATATCTCCGAGTTTCACCGCTACGAGGAGTTAAGAGATTTGGAATCAAGGGTAAGTTAGCACCCCGATTCATAGGGCCCTACAAGATTTTGGGTCGAAGAGGCGAAGTTGCCATTCAGTTGGAATTAGCCGAAGTGTTAACTGTTCATGATGTTTTCCATGTGTCGCAACTAAAGAAGTGTCACCCGGAAATGGCTGAAACACCACTAAAGGATACGGTTCCGTTGGACGAGGTTCAATTGGAAAACTATCTCACCTATGAGGAAAAACCCACCAGGATTCTGGAGACAGCCGAGAGAATCACTCGTACCAAGATTATCAGGTTTTGCAAGGTTCAATGGAATCACCATTCCGAGGAAGAGGCCACGTGGGAACGTGAAGAAGACCTGAAGAAAGAACACCCACACCTATTTGCTAACCAACCTGAATCTCGGGGACGAGATTCTTCTTAAGGGGGGTAGGTTTGTAACATCCCAATTTTTGCAGTTTCAGATGTTACTAGAAGCATGCATCATATCCTTGCATCATGGCATCGCATAATAAAAACTGCATAGATATTTTTCTTCCTAAATCCTATAGTCATATATAGACTAAAAGGGGTAAAACCTTCTTGAACCACCAAAACCATTGCAAAAGTGTTATTTTATAATCCTACTCTAACCCTCTTCTTTTTATAAAATTTTAGAGACCGATTTCATTTAATTCGGAGTCTGTTTGCAAAAGTTATGCGACTTTTGGTGAAACAAAAATAAATAAAAAGAATAAAAAAAGGAGAGACCTAGCCTAACGGGCCGGCTAAACCAGCCCGCGACCTAACAGCCGCCGCGCCTAGGAGAGTGGGCAGCGCACACCGCGTGGGCCGGCCCAACTCCGCCCTCCCGCGCCCGCAGCCGCCGACAGGCGGGCCCCGCTCGTCATCCCTCTCCCCCCGTCGAGTCCAGGTCGGACACGGACGCCACCGCGTCGGCAACCACCTCCGACCGAATCAGAGCGGACTCCGTAGCCCCCGCGCCAAGAAACCCGCCTATTTAAAGCCCCCCGACACGCCCCCAAAACCCGAGTTTTTTTCCTACCCCACCGGCACCGAGCCGCCGCCATTCGCTCGCCGGAGCTCCGCCGCCTCAAGCCGTCGCTCGCCGCCACCTCGGGAAGAAGGAGCCGACGCCGCCCCAGGGAACGGAACCGCGACGAGGAACCGGTCGACGTCGTCTACTTCTCCGGGCCGGGGGAGCACCGCCTTGCCGTCGTCGACCGTCGCCGACCGCCGCCGACACTCCGCCGCCACCCGCCATCGCCACCCACCGGTAAGTCACCCCCCCTCCGACCGTTAGATCGAAATCTAACGGCATAGATCGGTCAAACCGACCCCGGCCAACCGCGACTCGCCGCGTGGCACGCCCACGTCAGCGCCGCATCATCGCCGCATCGGCGTCGCACGCGCCCCGCTGGACCAACCCCGCGCCGCCACTTGGCGCTACACAACTGGCCACTGTCCTGTTTTCTTTTAAATAGGCAGAAAACACTTTAATCTTGTAAAATCCATATTAATTCGAGTATTAGTCCAAAATTTGCGTATAATATACCGTTGGATTATATTTTTGAGCAGAACACAGATCTACAATAATATTGTTGTTTTACCACAGCAATCTTGCAGTTGAATTTAAAGTTTAGATTAGATTATTTTAATTCTAGAAAATTATCCGTAGCTCCGTTTTAGTTGATTCTTGTTGCGTTGGCTTTGTATCGACGAGACCTTCTGTAGAAAATTGTCATATCATGCTTAGAATGTTCGGATCTGTCTCGAGGTAGATTGGAGTTGTAGATCTAGTTTTGAGCTTGGTTATTTAGGGTTTAACCCAAAATACTTAAAATCTATGGGGAATCGATTCTAATGACATCCCCAACTCAACAACATGCCTGAATAAAACCCTTGGTCAAATTTGAATCCATCCTTGCATATTACCGTGTTGCATGCATGCATATTCGACTTCGTGACTTTGTTTTGTGCAAATTGTGATTGGATCCATGCTTGTTTTGTTAGATTGCTCGGAGTGCGCTGAGGAGTACTATTGTGTGGAGTGCTGCTCAGACCAAGGCAAGTTACACCACTTGTTCATGTTTATGTCCTTGTTTTGACTATGCATGTTTTACTCTTCAAATTCTGTAGTATGCATGTGTAGGATTTTGGTAGATTTTCTTAGTACTATTTTCGCAAGAGCGGTTTTGTAGTATGCCATGAGTAGCTCTATGCTTAGGAATTTCCATCCCAATAGGTTATCCTGTTTTTCTAAGTTATGCTTGCTATGCGATATGCTTGTATATATCAAGTACCGTTGGGAGGGTTCGAAAGATTCAAAAATTTCTAAGTACGAGAGCTCTCTCGAGTGAACTTTTCTTCTCTAAACCCCCTTGAAAATAAAACTAAGTTTTCTTCTAGGCGGAATGGTTGTCAAGTCAACGAGTGGATATTTGGTGGAGGTAGGCCGCCCAGGAATCAAAGAAGTCTGCCATGTTTCAGAATTCAGAAGCTTTCCGTGCAACCACAATACATATGGGCTCTATCTTGACTTAGTACTTAGTGGGAAACCTCACCGGGGTACCAACATTTGGAGGTTCTTGGCACGGTTGGATCCAGCTGGTAGAGGGGCTACTAAGGGAAGGCCTCGCCATGGTCTTGTCTGTAAAAGGACTTGATCTTGGATTGTGGGGAAAGTGCACAACCTCTCGAGAGTATTGCAATCTGATCGATCAGCCGTGTTCACGGAAACAGAACAACTTTGAGCATCTGAAGGATGGAGCCTCTGAAAGATCTTCCTCTCTCTTTTCCAAACCTAACGTTTTATAAACCCCAAGGCGTGAGTAATATCGCCGTTGGGCGGGATTTTGGGAACTTGGTGTGTAATATCCAAGTGCTAGGTTGATTGGGCACTAGGTGAGTAATATCCACGTGTTCCATTTGACCCTATACTATTTATCAAAGTTTACAAAGTAGGGAAAACTTTCTTCCTCTTTTCTTATTACATTGATAAAATTGGCTTTACGCAAATGAACCCCAGAGCCTACTCTTAGCCTTGCATGTAGAGATAGTCTTAATCTTTCCTTGGTGTAATTTGCCAATACATTCAAAGTATTGACCCAACTTCTTGGCTGCACGTCTTATGTGCAGAATCCGAAGATTGAAAGGTGCGTAGGGATCGCGGGTCTTCACGCAGCTAGCCTGAGGCATTGATGGAATCCAGGTTTACTTAGTTTCCGCTGTTTTATTTGAGCTAGCTATAAGCTATGCAAGTTGTAATAATTATACTCTGTATTATTCGTGTAATAATGACTTGTGTTTTACATGATATTCATCGACTGTGAAGTGCTAGCTATTGATCCAGGGACTAGCATGTTGATCACGGGGACTTAGGATCCTTAACGATCCGAGGTCGCAACACCTCTAGGCAACATCTATGTCCTTTCAACATGCAATGCCATTGGTTGATCCATGTGGTTTGTGGAAAAGAACACACGTGCAATGACATTGGTGGATCCATGTGTGTATGTGAAACGAACACACATGCAATGACATTGGTTGATCCATATGTGGTTTATGAAAAGAACACACATGCAATTGCATTGGCTGATCCATGTGTGGTTTGTGAAAAGAACACACATGCAATGACATTTGTTGTTCCATATGTGGTTTATGAAAAGAACACACATGCAAAGCCAATGGTTGATCCATGTGTGGTTTGTGGAAAAGAACACACATGCAATGAACACTGTTGGATCCATGTGTGGTTTGTAGAAAGATACCATATGCAATGCCATTGGTTGATCCATGTGGTTTGTGGAAAGGAACACACATGCAATGACATTTGTTGATCCGTGTGTGGTTTGTGAAATGAACACACATGCAATGAACACTGGTGGATCCATGTGTGGTTTATGAAAAGAACACACATGCAATGCCACTGGTTGATCCATGTGTGTTTGTGGAAAGAACACACATGCAATGACATTTGTTGATCCATGTGTGGTTTATGGAAAAGAACACACATGCAATGATACTGGTGGATCCATGTGTGGTTTTTGGAACGAACACATGCAATGCCATTGGTTGATCCATGTGTGGTTTGTGAAAAGAACACACATGCAATGCCATTTGCTGATCC
This sequence comes from Avena eriantha, assembly GCA_910589775.1. Taxonomy (NCBI): domain Eukaryota; kingdom Viridiplantae; phylum Streptophyta; class Magnoliopsida; order Poales; family Poaceae; genus Avena; species Avena eriantha. The sequence goes on from CAJUXJ010000855.1 coordinate 31,288, forward strand.
ATATGTGGTTTGTGGAAAAGATAAGACATGCAATGACATTGGTGCATCCATGTGTGGTTTGTGGAAAGAACACACATGCAATGCCATTGGTTGATGCATGTGTGGTTTGTGGAAAAGAACACACATGCAATAAACCCTTGTGAATCCATGTGTGGTTTGTGGAAAGAACACACATGCAATGCCATTGGTTGATCCATGTGGTTTGAGAAAAGGAACACACATGCAATGACATTGGTGGATCCATAAGTGGTTTGTGGAAAGAACACACATGCAATGAACGCTAGTGGATCCATTAGTGGTTTATGAAAAGAACACATTTATGAAAAGAACACACATGCAATGCCACTGGTTGATCCATGTGTGTTTGTGGAAAGAACAAACATGCAATGACACTGGTTATCCATGTGTGGTTTGTGGAAAGAACACACATGCAATGACTGTGGTGCATCCATGTGTGGTTTGTGAAAAGAACACACATGCAATTCCATTAGTTGATCCATGTGTGGTTTGTGAAAAGAACACACATGCAATTCAATTGGTTGATCCCTGTGGTTTGTGGGAAAGAACAAACATGCAATGACATTGGTGGATCCATGTGTGTTTTGTGAAAAGAACACACATGCAATGACATTGGTTGATCCATATGTGGTTTATGAAAAGAACACACATGCAATTCCATTGGTTGATCCATGTGTGGTTTGTGAAAAGAACACACATGCAATGCCATTTGTTTATCCATGTGTGGTTTGTGAAAAGAACACACATGCAATGCCATTGGTTGATCCATGTGTGGTTTGTGAAAAGAACACGCATGCAATGTCATTGGTTGATCCATAAGTGGTTTGTGGAAATAACACACATGCAATGCCATTGGTTGATCCATGTGTGGTTTGTGAAAAGAACACACATGCACTGCAATTGGTTGATCCATGTGTGGTTTGTGAAAAGAACACACATGCAATGCCATTGGTTGATCCATGTGGTTTCTGAAAAGAACACACATGGAATGCCATTGGTTGATCCATGTGTATTTTGTGGAAAAGAACACACATGCAATGACATTTGTTGATCCATGTGTGGTTTGTGAAAAGAACACACATGCAATGCCATTGGTTGATCCATGTGTGGTTTTTGAAAAGAACACACATGCAATGCCATTTGTTGATCTATATGTGGTTGTGGAAAAGAACACACATGCAATGCCATTGGTTGATCCATGTGTGGTTTGTGATAATAACACACATGCAATGCCATTGGTTGATCTATGTGGTTTGTGAAAAGAAAACACATGCAATGCCATTGGTTGATCCATGTGGTTTGAGGAAAAGAACATACATGCAATGAACACTGGTTGATCCATGTGTGGTTTATGAAAAGAACACACATGCAATGCTACTGGTTGATCCATGTGTGTTTGTCGAAAAGAACACACATGCAATGCCATTGGTGGATCCATATGTGGTTTGTGGAAAGAACACACATGCATTGCCATTGGTTGATCCATGTGGTTTGTGGAAAATAACACACATGCAATGACACTAGTTGATCCATAAGTGGTTTGTGAAAATAACACACATGCAATGCAATTGGTTGATCCATGTGCTTTGTGGAAAAGAACACACATGCAATGACATTGGTGGATCCATGTGTGTTTTGTGAAAAGAACACACATGGAATGCACACTGGTTGATCCATGTATGGTGTGTGAAAATAATACACATGCAATGCCATTGGTTGATCCTTGTGGTTTGTGGAAAAGAACACACATGCAATGCAATTAGTTGATCCCTCTGTTGTTTGTGGAAAGAACACACATGCAGTGAACACTGGTGGATCCATGTGTGGTTTGTGAAAGGAACACACATGCAATGACATTGCTGGATCCATATGTGGTTTGTGGACAGAACACACATGCAGTGAACAATGGTGGATCCATGTGTGGTTTGTGGAAAGAACACACATGCAATGCCATTGGTTGATCCATGTGGTTTGTGGAAAGGAATACACATGCAATGACATTGGTGGATCCATAAGTGGTTTGTGTAAAGAATACACATGCAATGAACATTGGTGGATCGATGTGTGGTTTATGAAAAGAACACACATGCAATGCCACTGGTTGATCCATATTTGGTTGATGGAAAAGAACACACATGCAATGACATTGGTGGATCCATGTGTGGTTTGTGCAAAGAACACACATGCAATGCCACTGGTTGATCCATGTGTGTTTGTGGAAAGAACACACAGGCAGTGCCACTGGTTGATCCATGTGTGGTTTTTGGAAAGAACCCACATGCAATGACTCTGGTGGATCGATGTGTGGTTTGTGAAAAGAACACACATGCAATTCTATTGGTTGATCCATGTGTGGTTTATGAAAAGAACACACTTGCAATGCCATTGGCTGATCCATGTGTGTTTTTGGAAAGGAACACACATGCAATGACATTGGTGGATAGATGTGTGGTTTGTGGAAAATAACACACATGCAGTGAACACTGGTGGATCCATGTGTGGTTGTGAAAATAACACACATGCAATGCCATTGGTTGATTCATGTGTGGTTTGTGAAAAGAACACACATGCAATGCCATTGGTTGATCCATGTGGTTTGTGGAAAAGAACACACATGTAATGACATTGGTGGATCCATGTGTGTTTTGTGAAACGAACACACAAATGACATTTATTGATCCATATGTGGTTTATGAAAAGAACACACATGCAATGTCCTTGGTTGATCCATGTGTGGTTTGTGAAAAGAACACACATGCAATGACATTTGTTGTTCCATATGTGGTTTTTGAAAACAACACACATGCAATGCCAATGGTTGATCCATGTGTGGTTTGTGGAAAAGAACACACATGCAATGAACACTGTTGCATCCATCTGTGGTTTGTGGAAAGAACACACATGCAATGCCATTGGTTGATCCATGTGGTCTGTGGAAAGGAACACACATGCAATGACATTGGTTGATCCATGTGTGGTTTGTGAACTGAACACACATGGAATGACATTTGTTGATCCATGTGTGGTTTTTGCACAAGAACACACATGCAATGACACTTCTGTATCCATGTGTGGTTTTTGGAAAGAACACACATGCAATGCTATTGGTTGATCCATGTGTCGTCTGTGAAAAGAACACACATGCAATGCCATTTGCTGATACATCTGTGGTTTGTGGAAAAGAACAGACATGCAATGACATTGGCGGATCCATGTGTGGTTTCTGGAAAGAACACACATGCAATTCCATTGGTTGATCCATGTGTGGTTTGTGGAAAAGAACACACATGCAATGAACACTGGTGGATCCATGTGTGGTTTGTGGAAAGAACACACATGCAATTCCATTGGTTGATCCATGTGGTTTGTGGAAAGGAACACACATGCAATGACATTGGTGGATCTATAAGTGGTTTGTGGAAAGAACACACATGCAATGAACACTGGTGCATCCATTAGTGGTTTATGAAAAAAACACACATGCAATGCCACTGGTTGATCCATGTGTGTTTGTGGAAAGAACAAACATGCAATGACACTGGGTATCCATGTGTGGTTTGTGGAAAGAACACACATGCAATGACTCTAGTGGATCCATGTGTGGTTTGTGAAAAGAACACACATGTAATTCCATTGGTTGATCCATGTGTGGTTTGTAAAAAGAACACACATGCAATGCAATTGGTTGATCCATGTGGTTTGTGGAAAAGAACAAACATGCAATGAAATTGGAGGATCCATGTGTGTTTTGTGAAAAGGGCACACATGGAATGACATTGGTTGATCCATATGTGGTTTATGAAAAGAACACACATGCACTGCCATTGGGTGAACCATGTGTGGTTTGTGAAAAGAACACGCATACAAAGCCATTTGTTGATCCATGTGTGGTTTGTGAAAATAACATACATGCAATGCCATTGGTTGATCCATGTGTGGTTTGTGAAAAGAACACACATGCAATGGCATTGGTTGATCCATAAGTGGTTTGTGGAAAGAACACACATGCAATGCGATTGGTTGATCCATGTGTGGTTTGTGAAAGGAACACACATGCACTGCCATTGGTTGATCCATGTGTGGTTTGTGAAAAGAACACACATGCAATGCCATTGGTTGATCCATGTGGTTTGTGAAAAGAACACACATGCAATGCCATTGGTTGATCCATGTGTGTTTTGTGGAAAAGAACACACATGCAATGACATTTGTTGATCCATGTGTGGTTTATGAAAAGAACACACATGCAATGCCATTGGTTGATCCATGTGTAGTTTTTGAAAAGAACACACATGCAATGCCATTTGTTGATCCATATGTGGTTGTGGAAAAGAACACACATGCAATGCCATTGGTTGATCCATGTGTGGTTTGTGGAAAGAACACACATGCAATGACATTGGTGGATCCCTAAGTGGTTTGTGAAAAGAACACTCACGCAATGCCATTGGTTGATCCATGTGTGGTTTGTGAAAAGAACACACATGCAATGCTATTGCTTGATCCATGTGGTTTGTGGAAAAGAACATACATGCAATGAACACTGGTTGATCCATGTGTGGTTTATTGTAACTACCTCGGTGAATTACGCTCTTAGTTAAATGCCTAGATGAGCGAAAGTGGTTAAAATAGTACGGTGGGCCACTCACGGTAGACCTTTCGGCCGTCCTAACCACTTTCAGAATATCGGGACAAGAACAAGCGGCGTAATCGGCAGGCGAAGGGATCAACTACATACACAAGTGAGTATGTATGCAAGCCACATACAACAATCCTCAGAGCCATTCCATCTAAAAGAAATAGAAATATTACAATGCCATATGGCAAGATCCAAATATCCTAGATAGACATAATAGTTTCAGATAGCTCCTCATACATCAAACATCAGAGTATCAGGTGGAAGCGGAAAACAAGATCCGAGTACGGATAAGAAGCAAATCGGCATAAGATGCCACATAAATAAACACATCCTGCCCATAGATCTCACGGATCCCCGTTCCCGGAATCTCTACACCGAGTGATCGTTGCCAACATCATCCGTCTCCTCCACCCAGTATCCATCTTGCGAGTACACATGTTCATCTCAATCAAACAATTTATCGTGTGAGACCCTGGGGGTACTCAGCAAGTCTTTATGCCTCTAAAGGGGACACAACCTGGGGTGACGCGATTGCAGCAAAAGATAATAACTAACAAGTCTATAGATACTCACTAACCATCCTCCTAACCAATGATAGACGAATGTCCATGAATTAAGAACAACATTGATATCAGTATAATTAACAGATCCATCCTCCTCCTCGCTTACCAACGAGGAAGCGGACGAACAACCCCCATCCGTTGGCAGTTTTATTAACCATTCCATGGGTATTGCACTATTTACTAGTCAGGTATTTAGTCAATTTAGAAGCGGTACTTTAGTTAGACTTGTCTATGATTGAGAAACTGTGCTCCAAGTCATCCATAACCGCGGACACGGCTTTCAGAAAGATTTACCCTGCAGGGGTGCACAAATAGCAACACACACTCGATCAACCTCGGAAAAACCAACTCAAATCCCAACGAGGCATTCACGACAAAGCGATCACAGGATTCAGAAATATTTCAGGGGGCCACCCCACTAAGCTACCCGCAACAAAGTTGGCCGGCTCCGGAACGGACCCAGGGTTTGCGACGACGGCTGTAAACGACTTGGAACCTGAAAATATGACTGGGCTTGTCGATACCGCGAAAACGTGGCGCGATCCAAAATAGTACAGGTGCTCCACGCACAATCTTAAATAAAGCAGTAAGCATGGCATAAGTACAGAATGGTAACAAAGCCCCAAACTACTTTGTGGCCCCAAGAAATAGAAATGCATCAAGCTCTGGCTCAGGGGGGTCCATAAGGCCTCTCGGATGTGGATAGTGCGAATAGTCAAGGAACAGGAATCAAGTACTCGGGGTCCTACGGGACACAAGTGAGCATGAAAAACCAAATAGCAGATATTGCTCACCGGTGCCTCTTTCATTAGTTATCCCATTACTACTCAGGTTATGTTGTTTAGGTACCTCATTATCCATCAGACACTCACATACCCTACACATGCTTTTCTACGACTCGCATGGCTCAAACAACTCCTGTAGTAATGGCTCATGGGATGGAGGAACAAGCTTCGGTGGGGTTTAAAAGTAAAGGCTATACGGTACTTGGGATTCAATTTAATGCAAATGCGACTCAATGATGCAAGAATAAGATAGAGGCAATAGGTACTATATGTATGCAAGCATGTGGTAGTGCTTGCCTGGCAATTCAGTTGAAGCGAGAGATGGATCTGGGTAGAACTCCTGTGATTCCTGGTAATTCTCCTGCTGGGCGTCTATTCGAAGAAGAACCAAACAACCAAGGGCCAACATAAATAAGGTGCACAAGCATATGAATTAAAATGTGACAAGCAAACAAGTATGCCATGATGAATGATGCATAATTTACATGGCATTAAAGTAACATGGCATGGTGAGGTGTGGGGTACAAGAATAAAGCATTTTATTATTCATTTAGTCAAATTTTATTGCCATAAACAGTTCTGATTTTTAAATATGGCATGATGCATGCTTCAATTCAGAACAAGGAATGCATAGATAGAACGGGCTCGTCGCGCTGATCGATTTAGACATATTATATCAAATTTGGAGTTATAGAATTAAAGTTATTAATTTATTAAGAAAAGGGCATTTTATTGTAATTTTAATCATCTCGAAAATTTAAAGTGGTCAAACATTATTTTGAATAGCATATTTGAATTCCTCACATTTTTCTGGTTCAAAAACATATATCATTTGTATTATTTGGATTTATAATTTAAAATTTGTTTAAACCAGATTTAAATTTGAATTAAACATTTACAGAAATTGTTTTATTAAAACCAGATGAGCTGCTGACTTTTATACCCAGAAGATTCTAGCCCAAGTCACTGACGGGTGGGGCCGGCGCTAACTGCGCCCAACGGGTAACGTTGCACAGCCGCGGGTTTCTCTCACTCGGGGCCTAACTAGGCACTGCGAATGACAGGTGGGGCCAGCGGGTTATGGGCCACGTGCCAGTGGCTGAACCCGCAGGGGCTGACAGGTGGGGACGGGCTGGAGCGCGGGTTGAGGTTTACGAAAACCTTGGGGCCTTTTAGCAAAACGGCCACGTGAGGCTGTCTGGTGGGCCTCGAGGGGTTGCGGGTTGAGCGGCAAAAGATCTGGGGGGGGGGGGGGTTTGCGCAAAGTGCGCGCGCACTATGGATCTTCTCTGTCCGACGGACAGATCCGTGCACGGCAGTGGACGGTGCGGCGCGAGGGATCGAACCCGCGACGCGGGGGCACACGCGCAGAGGGCGAAGCCGCTCCGGTGGCTTGGGCTTGGTGCTAGGAGGGAACAGGGGCGCTAGGTGAGGTGTGGCGCGGCGCGGAGGCGGGCAGAAGCACGCGCACTCTGGCGCACCGAGAGCGCTCGGTGCAAAGTCCGGCGAGGTCTGCGCGTCATCGGGAGAGGGGAAGTGTCTAGGAAGAAGCGGGGCTTACCGCGGGGTCGTCGGTGGGGTTGGATCGGGACGGGGCGCAGCAGATCATCGACGGAGCTGGCGGCCAGCGAGGTTAGGGTTTCAACGGGCGTCGATGTACTGCGGCAGATGTGTGGCTTCTCCTCCTCGCTGGCGTGCTCCGGGACGACGCGGAGGGACGGCTGGTTCTTCCCCGACGCCCAACACCACACGCAGCCGGCTAGATCGAGCAGGAGGTGGAAGCCGAGGTGGTGTTCGAAGTGGCTATGGGGTAGAAGGGGAGGAAGAGGAGGTAGGGCACGGTGCGAGGCCAGGGGGATCTGGGGCACGGCAGAGACGGTAGGGGTAAGGAGATAAGGACGGAAGAGAGAGGAGGATGCCGTGGGGGCTTGGGGTGGAAAAAGGTGGCTTCAGCCACCTTTCCTTCTCCACCCTCACATTCTCGATGTGAGCGACTAGGGCAGGACAGGGGTAGGGCTGCCAGGTGGGCCAGAGAGAGAGGGGGTAGCTCGGGTGGGGCCAGCATGGCAGAGAGAGAGAGAATTAGAGGTAGAGGCTCGGGTAGCTAGGGTAGATTAGAGAGGGGTGGCTCGGTTTAGGGTTTTGGTGAGGGGTAGAGAGGTTAGCTAGCATGGGGTGGGTCCCCATGGCAGAGAGGAAGAGGGCTCGACATGGTGATGGCAAGAGGTGAGGTGAGGGCAAGGGGTTAGGGTTTTTGATGGAGTATGGGCATGACATGATCAAGCACATGGTGGGGTTTGTAGTGATGGCTAAGGAGAGAGAGATGTATAGCTTTTGGATTTGACAAGCAAAACCACATCCATACATGGTGGAACAAGATGAGGGTGGAAGGGAAAAATATAGAGTTGTTAGGGTTTGATTCAAGTTAACCAAGACCAAGTGATATTCAAAAGAGAGAAAAGAAAGAGGTGGAAACAAGTGTGCATGGCCCATGCATGGGCATTAAATGCCATGGTATTATTCTTGTGAAAACAATAATAATGTAACATGGTATTATTTCCATGCATCCCCAAAATGTGGAGAAAAAACCAAGCCCAAGAATTTAAATGAAAGTTCCTAGTGGAGTTGATGGAGATGATCACATTTGAATAAAACTGGGACATGCTAGTGTGTATGTGCCACTAGGTATTTAGTAAGCCCAAAAATATCCCAACATGAACATATATTCCAAAACAATCCATATGGAAGCTATAATAAGGGGTATTACTCACAAAGCATGCCAAGATGGCTCCACATATCAATAATGTGAAAACAACAAGATGCTAGTGTGAGAGCATGTAGAAATAGAAATAGATCCATCCCAACCCACATGAGCTAGAGGTAAAACCAAATCAAGTGCAATGCTCACATATGGTGGAATGGTGGAATGATGGGTGGTGACAAAGAAAGGTGATGGCGTTGAATGAAAGATATGCCCCCAACTCAATTTGGGCATCAAGCATTTATCAAGAGTCAAATACAATTTATCAAGAGCCAAATACAATTAATAATGCATATGAGAGAAGAACCCAATGGAAAAGGGTTTTATATGATGCTCAAATGCAAGGTGGCATAATGACATGAGCATGATATAATTATGATGCAACAATTATATGTAGGAAGTAGCCATTATATTACTAGACCAAGTAGCATTACAATTGTTAGCCAAATGGGATGCTACAACTCTCCCCCACTAAACAGGAATCTCGCCCCGAGATTCTAGGAAGAAGAAGAAGACTCGAAGAGGGTAGGATACTTGGCACGGAGCTCATCTTCACATTCCCAAGTGGCTTCATCAACGGAATGGTGCGACCACTGCACCTTGCAGAACTTGATGGACTTGTTGCGAGTCCTTCTTTCTGCGACTTCAAGGATTTTTATGGGGTGTTCTTGATAAGACAGATCTTCCTGGAGATTGATGAGTTCATGGTCCACGGTCCTGCCGGGATCCTTGAAGCACTTCTTGAGTTGAGAGATATGGAAAACATCATGGACCTTGAGTTTTTCAGGGAGCTCAAGAGCATAAGCAACTTCTCCTCTTTTTCCACGAATTTTGAAAGGACCGATGTATCTAGGAGCCAGCTTTCCTTTGATAACAAACCGGTGCGTGTCTCTCATGGGAGTGACACGAAGGTAAACGACATCACCAGGGACATACTCCATGTCTGTGTGATTTCTGTCATAATTGCTCTTCTGGCGACTTTGAGCAATCTTCAGATTTTCAAGAATGATGTGAACCTTCTCCTCCGCTTGAGTTACAATGTCGGGGCCAAACAATATTCTTTCACCTACGCCCGACCAACCAATCGGAGTTCTGCATTTGCGACCATAGAGAGCCTCAAATGGTGCCATCTTTAGACTTTTCTGGAAGCTGTTGTTGTAAGAGAATTCAGCATAAGGAAGACATTCTTCCCACTTCATGCCGAAAGAGATAACTCAAGCACGGAGCATATCTTCCAGAATCTAATTGATACTTTCAACTTGTCCTTGCGACTCAGGGTGGTAAGCTGTGCTGAAGTTCAATTTTGTTCCCAAAGCGTTTTGGAAACTTCCCCAGAACTTGGAAGTGAAGATGCTTCCACGGTCTGAGCTGATCTCAAGAGGAACTCCATACAGAGAGACAATTCTGTTGATATAGAGCTCAGCCAACTGAATTGCAAAAATTGTTTCCTTGACTGGAAAGAAGTGAGCTACTTTAGAAAGCCTGTCGATGACAACAAAGATTGCATTGTTGCCCTTCTGCGACCTTGGAAAACCAGTGATGAAATCCATCTCTACTTTCTCCCATTTCCATTCCGGAGGCTTCAATGGCTGTAGAAGACCGGAAGGTTTCTGATGGACAGCTTTAACTCTGCGGCAAACATCACACTCCGAGACATACTTGGCACAATATCGTTTCAACCTAGGCCACCAATATTGTGTTTTCAAGTCCATGTACATCTTAGTGCTGCCAGGGTGGATAGAAAGAACAGATTCATGCGCCTCCTTGAGAACTTGCTCCCTTAAACCCGGGTAGTTCGGAACAAACATCCGGTGTTCAAAGAAAAAGAGTGCCTTGGTCGTCGACGTGGAAAGACTCATACTTCGGAAGCTGAATGTTGCAGATGATCTTATTAGTGTAAGGATCACCAAGTTGAATGGAGCGAACTTTTTCTTCCAAGAGAGGTGTTGCCAGAAGGTTCAGAAGATACCCTTGATCCACAATTTCAAGGTTTAGCTTGCGGAATTCCTCGCACAAGAGAGGCTGTTGTTCTTCCACCATGAGGTTGTTGACATAAGCTTTTCGGCTGAGAGCATCGGCCATGACATTAGCTTTGCCTAGAGTGTAATTGATGGTCAAGTCGAAATCATTAATTGCTTCAATCCACCTTCTCTGACGAAGGTTGAGATCAGGCTGTGTGAAGATATACTTCAGACTCTTGTGATCAGAAAACCTCTCACAACGGTTGCCAAGCAAGTAATGCCTCCATACTTTCAAAGCAAAGACAACTGCTGCGAGTTCGAGGTCATGTGTAGGATAGTTGATCTCATGCGTCTTCAACTGTCGAGAGGCATAAGCAACAACTTGTTTTTCTTGCATAAGGACCGCACCCAATCCTTACAAGGAGGCATCACAGAATATCTGGAAAGGCTTTGATGTATCTGGAGGAATCAAGACTGGTGTGGAAGTGAGCTTCTCTTTGAGTGTTTCAAAGCTTGCTTGACATGCAGGAGTCCAAAGGTATTTCTTGCCTTTCTTGAGGAGATTGGTAAGAGGCTTTGCAATCTTCAAGAAGTTTTGAACGAAGCGACGGCAGTAACTGGCCAAACCAAGAAAACTCCGGACTTCTTTGACATTTATGGGTGGAAGCCAGTCAACAATTGTCTTAATAGTTTCTGGGTTGACGGCAATGCCCTTGGCAGAGATGACATGACCAAGATAGGTGACTTGAGGCAGCCAGAACTCACACTTGGAGAACTTTGCATACAGGCGGTTCTCACGAAGCTTGTTTAGGACACACCGAAGGTGTTCTTCATGTTCTTATTTTGACTTAGAATAGACTAGAATGTCATCCAGATAGACCACAACAAACTTATCAAGATACTCCATGAAAACCGAGTTCATAAGCCTCGAGAAGGTGGCAGGTGCATTGGTGAGACCGAAAGACATGACCGTGTACTCATACAGGCCATAGCGGGTGGTGAAAGCTGTTTTAGGAACATCTTCCTTGCGGATCTTGATTTGATGATAACCACTTCTCAAATCAAGCTTAGAGAATACCACGGCTCCAGCTAGCTGATCGAAGAGATCATTAATCCACGGAAGGGGATATTTATACTTGATGGTTTTAGCATTGAGTGCCCGATAGTCAACACAAATCTATCAGTCTTGTCTCACTTCTTCATAAAGATGGTTGGGCTACCCCAAGAAGAAGTACTGTGCTGAGTGAAACCCAACTTATCTTGTTCATCCAGCTGACGTTTGAGTTCCGCCAACTCAGCAGGACCCATTTTATAAGGCCGCTTGGAGATAGGAGCGGTACTAGGTTCAAGTTCAATCACGAACTCAACCTCATGATCCGGAGGCATACCTGGCAACTCTTCGGAAAAACATCTGGGAACTCACAGACCACCGGAACACTCTAAATAGCTTCCATAGCATCATCATTCAGAGCCACCAAAGAGTAAAGCTGAATCGTAGGAGTCAGACTTGGAGAATAGACTATATGGCCTTCAGGAATTTTCAGAGAAACCGAACGTTCAGCACAATCAATCACAGCTGCATTTGCTGTTAACCAATCCATGCCCAAGATAACATCAATATCAGAATTGCCCAGAATAATTAAGGAAGCCGGAAATGAAGAGCCACCAATCTCAATTTGATTTCCATGGCTGATTTTAGAAGCCCTCATGTTTGATCCAGGAGATTGCACCATGAGGCGAGTTGGTAAAGCATCAGAAGGTAACCCATTACTCTCCGCAAACTTGTATGACACAAAAGAATGTGAAGCACTAGAATCAAATAAAACTCATGCAGGGACTGAGTTAACATGAAGCATACCCATGACAACTCCAGGTGCATGCTCAGCTTGAGCGACGTTGACACAGTTGGCACGAGCAACCGTAGACCCAGGCTTGGTGTTGATGTTGAGAGCCCGAGGTGGAGGTGCACGAACCATAGAAGAACTTGCCGCAGGTCTTGGAGGTGGTGGTGGAAGAGCTTTGTTGTTCATTGGACAATTCCAGTGCTGATGCCCAGTGTTTCCACAAGTGTAGCAAGCACCAGGTGGACGTGGAGCAACGTAGCCAGGGACTCCACCAGGCGCTCCAGGGTAGTTGTGGTTGTATCCCCTGGGAGCCGCAGTGAAGGAGTTTGGTGGCCTTGCCGCGTAGCTTGACGGTTTTGGTGGAGCCGGGAGCGACGGTGGGGTGTTAGGAACCCAGACACGACGCTTAGAAGGAGCTGTCATAGCAGAAGAGCTTGCTGCATTGCGGCTGTGTTTCTTTGACTCCTCAAACACTTGCCTACTTGCTTCTTCCTGCAGAGCTGTATGTTGGAGTTCCAGAAAAGACCCCGGCCTTGCATGAGTGATTGCATATTTGATTGATGCATTGAGCCCTTGCCTGAACCTCTTTTGCTTCTTCTTGTCATCAGAGATCTCATCGCCACCATACCGAGAAAGATTCATGAAGTTTCTGATATAGGTATTGACATTGTCATTGCCCTGCTTGAGGTTGAGAAACACTTCCTTCATCCTTTCCATGACAATCTCTAACAGATATTGCTCTTTGAAAGCCGCAGTGAATTGCTCCCAAGTAGGCTGAAAACCATAGTGGTCTGCCTTGAGGTAATTTTCCCACCACAGAGCTGCATCTCGCTTCAGAAGGTGCGTGGCACATTTTACCCATTCTTGCTCAGGAACATCCGCAGTCATCAGCAACCTTGACATTTCACGCAGCCAATCATCCGCATCAAGTGGCTGATCATACACCTCAAATTGGCGTGGGTTGAACTTGAGAAAACTCTTGATGTCTCCTCGCTTGGGAGGTGGAGGTAACGGAACAAACTCATTCCTCGTCACGCTTTCTTCGAATCGCTGCTGGTTCTGCTGCATTGTTCACAAGGCATTAGCAATACTTGCCAAACCAGCCCCTAGTTCAGGTGGTATGTCCCCCTCAGAACGGCGTGGTGGTGCCATCCTGTGATTGATATAAAACACAAGTCAGTACTATAATGGAGAATAATAATAATCCAAAATAGTACCAAAATGGAATTAACCAAGATTAAAGGATACAATTCACTAAGATAATATTAAAATATCAACAAAGTTCAAAGCACCTAGAAGATATTAAGCATAACGCACACGACTGAACAAGGAGTGTGGTACACAAGCTAACAAAGAAAAAAAATTCCGCAAATTTCGGCATTAAAATACCACTAGATGCGCAAAACCACTTAACGAATCAAGATTAGTAACTCTACCAATTCAGTATACAAGAGCGAATGATAAAAGTAGTGGTATGGTCGCGACTCCATCCGGCACTCAAATCATTACTCCCCACATGAATAAGTAAAACACATATCCCAACACCTTCTTCTTAAGATGAACCTAAAGATTAGTAACTATGGAAATGAACACCCCAAACAAGATAGCGTCGGATAACAAAGAGTAAGACAGATCGTGCCGGTATACAACGAATCAGATAGATTGCGTCGGTTTACAAAGGCCTGTCGGTATGGAATGTACCAATAGTTGATAACCAAAAGGCAGATAGCGATAACATTTGGATGCAATAGATAGACAAAGAATTCACACACACACACACCTATGGTACTACGGAACCCAGAACACGTGAATCCTAATTTGAATTTTTAGAAGAGGATTGAAAACGTTACACTTCCTTACCAGAAAAGGGTGGGTTGGTGGGTAAGAAGAAAAATGGAAGCAGTCCTACTCTCACGTTTTGTTTTTCCCTAGTATACATAACTACCAAAAATATTTGCTAGACTGACAACGACCATTTTGGCTGAGACCCTGAAGGGCGGGATGGCTCTGATACCAATTGTAACTACCTCGGTGAATTACGCTCTTAGTTACATGCCTGGATGAGAAAAAGTGGTTAAAATTGTACGGTGGGGCCCAGGGCCACTCACGGTAGACCTTTTGGCCGTCCTAACCACTTTCAGAACATCAGGACAAGAACGAGCGACGTAACCGGCAGGCGAAGGGATCAACTACATACACAAGTGAGTATGTATGCAAGCCACATACAACAGTCCTCAGAGCCATTCCATCTAAAAGAAATAGAAATATTGCAACGCCATACGGCAAGATCCAAATATCCTAGATAGACATAATAGTTTCGGATAGCTCCTCATACATCAAACATCAGAGTATCAGGCGGAAGCGGAAAACAAGATCCGAGTACGGATAAGAAGCAAATCGGCATAAGATGCCACATAAATAAACACATCCCGCCCACAGATCTCACGGATCCCCGTTCCCAGAATCTCTACACCGAGTGATCATTGCCAACATCATCCGTCTCCTCCACCCAATATCCATCTTGCGAGTACACCTGTTCATCTGAATCAAACAATTTATCGTGTGAGACCCTAGGGGTACTCAGCAAGTCTTTATGCCTCTAAAGGGGACACAACCTGGGGTGACGCAATTGTAGCAAAAGATAATAACTAACAAGTCTATAGATACTCGCTAACCATCCGCCTAACCAATGATAGACGGATGTCCGTGAATTAAGAACAACAGTGATAATAGTATAATTAACAGATCCATCCTCCTCCTCGCTTACCAACGAGGAAGCGGACGAACAACCCCCATCCGTTGGCTGTTTTATTAACCATTCCATGGGTATTGCACTATTTACTAGTCAGGTATTTAGTCAATTTAAAAGCGGTACTTTAGTTAGACTTGTCTATGATCGAGAAACTGTGCTCCAAGTCGTCCATAACCGCGGACACGGCTTTCAGAAAGATTTACCCTGCAGGGGTGCACAAATAGCAACACACACTTGATCAACCTCGGAAAAACCAACTCAAATCCCAATGAGGCATTCACGACAAAGCGATCACAGGATTCAGAAATATTTCAGGGGGCCACCCCACTAAGCTACCCGCAACAAAGTTGGCCGGCTCCAGAACGGACCCAGGGTTTGCGACGACGGCTGTAAACGACTGGGAACCCGAAAATATGACTGGGCTTATCGATACCGCGAAAACATGGCGCGATCCAAAATAGTACAGGTGCTCCACGCACAATCTTAAATAAAATAGTAAGCATGGCATAAGTACAGAATGGTAACAAAGCCCCAAACTACTTTGTGGCCCCAAGAAATAGAAATGCATCAAGCTCTGGCTCAGGGGGGTCCATAAGGCCTCCCGGATGTGGATAGTGCGAATAGTCAAGGAACAGGAATCAAGTACTCGGGGTCCTACGGGACACAAGTGAGCATGAAAAACCAAATAGCAGATATTGCTCACCGGTGCCTCTTTCATTAGTTATCCCATTACTACTCAGGTTATGTTGTTTAGGTACCTCATTATCCATCAGACACTCACATACCCTACACATGCTTTTCTACGACTCGCATGGCTCAAACAACTCCTATAGTAATGGCTCATGGGATGGAGGAACAAGCTTCGGTGGGGTTTAAAAGTAAAGGCTATACGGTACTTGGGATTCAATTTAATGCAAATGCGACTCAATGATGCAAGAATAAGATAGAGGCAATAGGTACTATATGTATGCAAGCATGTGGTAGTGCTTGCCTGGCAATTCAGTTGAAGCGAGAGATGGATCTGGGTAGAACTCCTGTGATTCCTGGTAATTCTCCTGTTGGGCGTCTATTCGAAGAAGAACCAAACAACCAAGGGCCAACATAAATAAGGTGCACAAGCATATGAATTAAAATGTGACAAGCAAACAAGTATGCCATGATGAATGATGCATAATTTACATGGCATTAAAGTAACATGGCATGGTGAGGTGTGGGGTACAAGAATAAAGCATTTTATTATTCATTTAGTCAAATTTTATTGCCATAAACAGTTCTGATTTTTAAATATGGAATGATGCATGCTTCAATTCAGAACAAGGAATGCATAGATAGAACGGGCTCGTCGCGCTGATCGATTTAGACATATTATTTATCAAATTTGGAGTTATAGAATTAAAGTTATTAATTTATTAAGAAAAGGGCATTTTATTGTAATTTTAATCATCTCGAAAATTTAAAGTGGTCAAACATTATTTTGAATAGAATATTTGAATTCCTCACATTTTTCTGGTTCAAAAACATATATCATTTGTATTATTTGGATTTATAATTTAAAATTTGTTTAAACCAGATTTAAATTTGAATTAAACATTTACAGAAATTGTTTTATTAAAACCAGATGAGCTGCTGACTTTTATACCCAGAAGATTCTAGCCCAAGTCACTGACGGGTGGGGCCGGCGCTAACTGCGCCCAACGGGTAACGTTGCACAGCCGCGGGTTTCTCTCACTTGGGGCCTAACTAGCCACTGCGAATGACAGGTGGGGCCAGCGGGTTATGGGCCACGTGCCAGTGGCTGAACCCGCAGGGGCTGACAGGTGGGGACGGGCTGGAGCGCGGGTTGAGGTTTACGAAAACCTTGGGGCCTTTTAGCAAAACGGCCACGTGAGGCTGTCTGGTGGGCCTCGAGGGGTTGCGGGTTGAGCGGCAAAAGATCTGGGGGGGGGGGGTTTGCGCAAAGTGCGCGCGCACTGTGGATCTTCTCTGTCCGACGGACAGATCCGTGCACGGCAGTGGACGGTGCGGCGCGAGGGATCAAACCCGCGACGCGGGGGCACGCGCGCAGAGGGCGAAGCCGCTCCGGTGGCTTGGGCTTGGTGTTAGGAGGGAACAGGGGCGCTAGGTGAGGTGTGGCGCGGCGCGGAGGCGGGCAGAAGCACGCGCACTCTGGCGCACCGAGAGCGCTCAGTGCAAAGTCCGGCGAGGTCTGCGCGTCATCGGGAGAGGGGAAGTGTCTAGGAAGAAGCGGGGCTTACCGCGGGGTCGTCGGTGGGGTTGGAGCGGGACGGGGCGCAGCAGATCGTCGACGGAGCTGGCGGCCAGCGAGGTTAGGGTTTCAACGGGCGTCGATGTACTGCGGCAGATGTGTGGCTTCTCCTCCTCGCTGGCGTGCTCCGGGACGACTGGTTCTTCCCCGACGCCCAACACCACACGTAGCCGGCTAGATCGAGCAGGAGGTGGAAGCCGAGGTGGTGTTCGGAGTGGCTATGGGGTAGAAGGGGAGGAAGAGGAGGTAGGGCACGGTGCGAGGCCAGGGGGATCTGGGGCACGGCAGAGACGGTAGGGGTAAGGAGATAAGGACGGAAGAGAGAGGAGGATGCCGTGGGGGCTTGGGGTGGAAAAAGGTGGCTTCAGCCACCTTTCCTTCTCCACCCTCACATTCTCGACGTGAGCGACTAGGGCAGGGCAGGGGTAGGGCTGCCAGGTGGGCCAGAGAGAGAGGGAGAATTAGAGGTAGAGGCTCGGGTAGCTAGGGTAGATTAGAGAGGGGTGGCTCGGTTTAGGGTTTTGGTGAGAGGTAGAGAGGTTAGCTAGCATGGGGTGGGTCCCCATGGCAGAGAGGAAGAGGGCTCGACATGGTGATGGCAAGAGGTGAGGTGAGGGCAAGGGGTTAGGGTTTTTGATGGAGTATGGGCATGACATGATCAAGCACATGGTGGGGTTTGTAGTGATGGCTAAGGAGAGAGAGATGTATAGCTTTTGGATTTGACAAGCAAAACCACATCCATACATGGTGGAACAAGATGAGGGTGGAAGGGAAAAATATAGAGTTGTTAGGGTTTGATTCAAGTTAACCAAGACCAAGTGATATTCAAAAGAGAGAAAAGAAAGAGGTGGAAACAAGTGTGCATGGCCCATGCATGGGAATTAAATGCCATGGTATTATTCTTGTGAAAACAATAATAATGTAACATGGTATTATTTCCATGCATCCCCAAAATGTGGAGAAAAAACCAAGCCCAAGAATTTAAATTAAAGTTCCTAGTGGAGTTGATGGAGATGATCACATTTGAATAAAAATGGTACATGCTAGTGTGTATGTGCCACTAGGTATTTAGTAAGCCCAAAAATATCCCAACATGAACATATATTCCAAAACAATCCATATGGAAGCTAGAATAAGGGGTATTAGTCACAAAGCATGCCAAGATGGCTCCACATATCAATAATGTGAAAACAACAAGATGCTAGTGTGAGAGCATGTAGAAATAGAAATAGATCCATCCCAACCCACATGAGCTAGAGGTAAAACCAAATCAAGTGCAATGCTCACATATGGTGGAATGGTGGAATGATGGGTGGTGACAAAGAAAGGTGATGGCGTTGAATGAAAGATATGCCCCCAACTCAATTTGGGCATCAAGCATTTATCAAGAGTCAAATACAATTTATCAAGAGCCAAATACAATTAATAATGCATATGAGAGAAGAACCCAATGGAAAATGGTTTTATATGATGCTCAAATGCAAGGTGGCATGATGACATGAGCATGATATAATTATGATGCCACAATTATATGTAGGAAGTAGCCATTATATTACTAGACCAAGTAGCATTACAATTGTTTGACAAATGGGATGCTACATTTATGAAAAGAACACACATGCAATGCCACTGGTTGATCCATGTGTGTTTGTGGAAAAGAACACACATGCAATGCCATTGGTGGATCCATATGTCGTTTGTGGAAACAACACACATGCAATGTCATTGGTTGATCCATGTGGTTTGTGGAAAACAACACACATGCAATGACACTATTTGATCCATAAGTGGTTTGGGAAAAGAACACACATGCAATGCAATTGGTTGATCCATGTGGTTTGTGGAAAAGAACACACATGCAATGACATTGGTAGATCCATGTGTGTTTTGTGACAAGAACACACATGCAATGAACACTGGTTGATCCATGTGTGGTGTGTGAAAAGAACACACATGCAATTCCATTGGTTGATCCATGTGGTTTGTGGAAAAGAACACACATGCAATGCAATTAGTTGATCCATGTGTGGTTTGTGGAAAGAATACACATGCAGTGAACACTGGTGGATCCATGTGTGGTTTGTGAAAAGAACACACATGCAATGACATTGGTGGATCCATATGTGGTTTGTGGAAAGAACACACATGCAGTGAACACTGGTGGATCCATGTGTGGTTCGTGGAACAAACACACATGCAATGCCATTGGTTGATCCATGTGGTTTGTGGAAAGGAATACACATGCAATGACATTGGTGGATCCATAAGTGGTTTGTGGAAAGAACACACATCCAATGAACATTGGTGGATCCATGTGTGGTTTATGAAAAGAACACACATGCAATGCCACTGGTTGATCCATATGTTGTTTATGGAAAAGAACACACATGCAATGCCATTGGTGGAAATGTGTGGTTTGTGGAAAGAACACACATGCAATGCCACTGGTTGATCCATGTGTGTTTGTGGAAATAACACACATGCAATGCCACTGGTTGATCCATGCGTGGTTTTGGAAAGAACACACATGCAATGACTCTGGTGGATCCATATGTGGTTTGTGAAAAGAACACACATACAATTCCATTGGTTGATCCATGTGTGGTTTAAGAAAAGAACACACATGCAATGCCATGGGTTGATCATGTGTGTTTGTGGAAAGGAACACACTTGCAATGACATAGGTGGATACATGTGTGGTTTGTGGAAAGAACACACATGCAGTGAACTCTGCTGGATCCATGTGTGGTTTGTGAAAATAACACACATGCAATGCCATTTGCTGATACATATGTGGTTTGTGGAAAAGAACAGACATGCAATGACATTGGTGGATCCATGTGTGGTTTCTGGAAAGAACACACATGCAATGACATTGGTTGATCCATGTGTGGTTTGTGGAAAAGAACACACATGCAATGAACACTAGTGGATCCATGTGTGATTTGTGGAAAGAACACACATGCAATGCCATTGGTTGATCCATGTGGTTTGTGGAAAGGAACACACATGCAATGACATTGGTGGATCTATAAGTGGTTTGTGGAAAGAACACACATGCAATGAACACTGGTGGATCCATTAGTGGTTTATGAAAAGAACGCACATGCAATGCCACTGGTTGATCCATGTGTGTTTGTGGAAAGAACAAACATGCAATGACACTGGTTATCCAAGTGTTTGTGGAAAGAACACACATGCAATGACTCTAGTGGATCCATGTGTGGTTGAAAAGAACACACATGCAATTCCATTGGTTGATCCATATGTGGTTTGTGAAAAGAACACACATGCAATGCAATTGGTTGATCCATGTGGTTTGTGGAAAAAAACAAACATGCAATGAAATTGGAGGATCCATATGTGTTTTGTGAAAAGAACACACATGCAATGACATTGGTTGATCCATATGTGGTTTACGAAAAGAACACACATGCAATGCCATTGGTTGATCCATGTGTGGTTTGTGAAAGGAACACACATGCAATGCCATTCGTTGATCCATGTGTGGTTTGTGAAAAGAACACACATGCAATGCCATTGGTTGATCCATGTGTGGTTTGTGAAAAGAACACGCATGCAATGTCATTGGTTGATCCATAAGTGGTTTGTGGAAAGAACACACATGCAATGCCATTGGTTGATCCATGTGTGGTTTGTGAAAAGAACACACATGCAATGCCATTGGTTGATCCATGTGGTTTGTGAAAAGAACACATATGTAATGCCATTGGTTGATCCATGTGTGTTTTGTGGAAAAGAACACACATGCAATGACATTTATTGCCCCATGTGTGGTTTATGAAAAGAACACACATGCAATGCAATTGGTTGATCCATGTGTGGTTTTTGAAAAGAACACACATGCAATGACATTGGTCGATCCATGTGTGGTTGTGGAAAAGAACACACAAGCAATGCCATTGGTTGATCCATGTGTAGTTTGTGGAAAGAACACACATGCAATGACATTGGTGGATCCCTAAGTGGTTTGTGAAAAGAACACAGATGCAATGCCATTGGTTGATCCATGTGTGGTTTGTGAAAAGAACACACATGCAATGCCATTAGTTGATCCATGTGGTTTGTGGAATAGAACATACATGCAATGAACACTGGTTGATCCATGTGTGGTTTATGAAAAGAACACACATGCAATGCCACTAGTTGATCCATGTGTGTTTGTGGAAAAGAACACACATGCAATGCCATTGGTGGATTCATATGTGGTTTGTGGAAACAACACACATGCAATGTCATTGGTTGATCCATGTGGTTTGTGGAAAAGAACAAGCATGCAATGACACTAGTTGATCCATAACTGGTTTGTGAAAAGAACACACATGCAATGAAATTGGTTGATCCATGTGGTTTGTGGAAAAGAACACACTTACAATGACATTGGTAGATCCATGTGTGTTTTGAGAAAAGAACACACATGCAATGAACACTGGTTGATCCGTGTGTGGTGTGTGAAAAGAACACACCTGCAATGCCATTGGTTGATCCATGTGGTTTGTGGAAAAGAACACACATGTAATGCAATTAGTTGATCCATGTGTGGTTTGTGGAAACAACACACATGAAGTGAACACTAGTGGATCTATGTGTGGTTTGTGAAAAGAACACACATGTAATGACATTGGTGGATCCATATGTGGTTTGTGGAAAGAACACACATGCAGTGAACACTGGTGGATCCATGTCTGGTTCGTGGAACGAACACACATGCAATTCCATTGGTTGATCCATATGGTTTGTGGAAAGGAATACACATGCATTGACATTGGTGGATCCATAAGTTGTTTTTGGAAAGAACACACATGCAATGAACATTGCTGGATCCATGTGTGGTTTATGAAAAGAACACACATGCAATGGCACTAGTTGATCCATATGTGGTTTATGGAAAAGAACACACATGCAATGTCATTGGTTGATCCATGTGGTTTGTGAAAAGAACACACATGCAATGCCATTGGTTGATCCATGTGTGGTTTGTGAAAAGAACACGCATGCAATGTCATTGGTTGATCCATAAGAGGTTTGTGGAAATAACACACATGCAATGCCATTGGTTGATCCATGTGTGGTTTGTGAAAAGAACACACATGCACTGCCATTGGTTGATCCATGTGTGGTTTGTGAAAAGAACACACATGCAATGCCATTGTTTGATCCATGTAGTTTGTGAAAAGAACACACATGTAATGACATTTGTTGATCCATGTGTGGTTTATGAAAAGAACACACATGCAATGCCATTGGTTGATCCATGTGTGGTTTTTTAAAAGAACACACATGCAATGCCATTTGTTGATCCATATGTGGTTGTGGAAAAGAACACACATGCAATGCCATTGGTGGATCCATATGTGGTTTGTGGAAAGAACAGACATGCAATGACATTGGTGGATCCATCTGTGGTTTTTGGAAAGAACACACATGTAATGCCATTGGTTGATCCATGTGTGGTTTGTGGAAAAGAACACACGTGCAATGAACACTGGTGGATCCATGTGTGATTTGTGGAAAGAACACACATGCAATGCCATTGGTTGATCCATGTGGTTTGTGGAAAGGAACACACATGCAATGACATTGGTGGATCTATAAGTGGTTTGTGCAAAGAACACACATGCAATGAATACTGCTGGATCCATTAGTGGTTTATGAAAAGAACACACATGCAATGCCACTGGTTGATCCAAGTGTGTTTGTGGAAACAACAAACATGCAATGACACTGGTTATCCATGTGTGGTTTGTGGAAAGAACACACATGCAATGACTCTAGTGGATCCATGTGTGGTTGAAAAGAACAGACATGCAATTCCATTGGTTGATCCATGTGTGGTTTGTGAAATAACACACATGCAATGCAATTGGTTGATCCATGTGGTTTGTGGAAAAAAACAAACATGCAATGAAATTGGAGGATCCATGTGTGTTTTGTGAAAAGAACACACATGCAATGACATTGGTTGATCCATATGTGGTTTACGAAAAGAACACACATGCAATGCCGTTGGTTGATCCATGTGTGGTTTGTGAAAAGAACACACATGCAATGCCATTTGTTGATCCATGTGTGGTTTGTGAGAAGAACCCACATGCAATGCCATTGGTTGATCCATGTGTGGTTTGTGAAAAGAACACGCATGCAATGTCATTGGTTGATCCATAAGTGGTTTGTGGAAAGAACACATTGCAATGCCTTTGGTTGATCCATATGTGGTTTGTGAAAAGAACGCACATGGACTGCCGTTGGTTGATCCATGTGTGGTTTGTGAAAAGAACACACATGCAATGCCATTGGTTTAACCATGTGGTTTGTGAAAAGAACACACATGCAATGCCATTGGTTGATCCATGTGTGTTTTGTGGAAAAGAACACACATGCAATGACATTTGTTGCCCCATGTGTGGTTTATGAAAAGAACACACATGCAATGCCATTGGTTGATCCATGTGTGGTTTATGAAAATAACACACATGCAATGCCACTAGTTGATCCATGTGTGTTTGTGGAAAAGAACACACATGCAATGCCATTGGTGGATTCATATGTGCTTTGTGGAAACAACACACATGCAATGTCATTGGTTGATCCATGTGGTTTGTGGAAAAGAACACACATGCAATGACACTAGTTGATCCATAAGTGGTTTCTGAAAAGAACACACATGCAATGCAATTGGTTGATCCATGTGGTTTGTGGAAAAGAACACACATACAATGACATTGATAGATCCATGTGTGTTTTGTGAAAAGAACACACATGCAATGAACACTGGTTGATCCGCGTGTGGTGTGTGAAAAGAAGACACATTCAATGCCATTGGTTGATCCATGTGGTTTGTGGAAAATAACACACATGCAATGCAATTAGTTGATCCATGTGTGGTTTGTGGAAAGAACACACATGAAGTGAACACTAGTGGATCTATGTGTGGTTTGTGAAAAGAACACACATATAATGACATTGGTGGATCCATATGTGGTTTGTGGAAAGAACACACATCAGTGAACACTGGTGGATCCATGTGTGGTTCGTGGAACGAACACACATGCAATGCCATTGGTTGATCCATATGGTTTGTGGAAAGGAATACACATGCATTAACATTGGTGGATCCATATGTTGTTTGTGGAAAGAACACACATGCAATGAACATTGCTGGATCCATGTGTGGTTTATGAAAAGAACACACATGCAATGCCACTGGTTGATCCATATGTGGTTTATGGAAAAGAACAAACATGCAATGAAATTGGAGGATCCATGTGTGTTTTGTGAAAATAACACACATGCAATGACACTGGTTGATCCATATGTGGTTTATGAAAAGAACACACATGCAATGCCATTGGTTGATCCATGTGTGGTTTGTGAAAAGAACACAAATGCAATTCCATTTGTTGATCCATGTGTGGTTTGTGAAAAGAACACACATGCAATACCATTTGTTGATCCATATGTGGTTGTGGAAAAGAACACACATGCCATGCCATTGGTTGATCCATGTGTTGTTTGTGGAAAGAACACACATGCAATGCCATTGGTTGATCCATGTGTGGTTTGTGAAAAGAACACACATACACTGCCATTGGTTGATCCATGTGTGGTTTGTGAAAAGAACACACATGCAATGCCATTGGTTGATCCATGTGGTTTGTGAAAAGAACACACATGCAATGCCATTGGTTGATCCATGTGTGGTTTGTGAAAAGAACACGCATGCAATGCCATTGGTTGATCCATAAGTGGTTTGTGGAAAGAACACACATGCAATGCCATTGGTTGATCCATGTGTGGTTTGTGAAAAGAACACACATGCACTACCATTGGTTGATCCATGTGTGGTTTGTGAAAAGAACACACATGCAATGCCATTGTTTGATCCATGTGGTTTGTGAAAAGAACACACATTCAATGACATTTGTTGATCCATGTTTGGTTTATGAAAAGAACACACATGCAATGCCATTGGTTTATCCATGTGTGGTTTTTGAAAAGAACACACATGCAATGCCATTTGTTGATCCATATGTGGTTGTGGAAAAGAACACACAAGCAATGCCATTGGTTGATCCATGTGTGGTTTGTGGAAGGAACACACATGCAATGACATTGGTGGATCCCGAAGTGGTTTGTGAAAAGAACACACATGCAATGCCATTGGTTGATCCATGTGTGGTTTGTGAAAAGAACACACATGCAATGCCATTGGGTGATCCATGTGGTTTGTGGAAAAGAACAGACATGCAATGAACATTAGTTGATCCATGTGTGGTTTATTAAAATAACACACATGCAATGCCACTGGTTGATCCATGTGTGTTTGTGGAAAAGAACACACATGCAATGCTATTGGTGGATCCATATGTGGTTTGTGGAAACAACACACATGCAATGTCATTGGTTGGTCCATGTGGTTTGTGGAAAAGAACACACATGCAATGACACTATTTTATCCATAAGTGGTTTGTGAAAAGAACACACATGCAATGCACTTGGTTGATCCATGTGGTTTGTGGAAAAGAACACACATGCAATGACATTGGTAGATCCATCTGTGTTTTGTGAAAAGAAAACACATGCAATGAACACTGGTTGATCCATGTGTGGTGTGTGAAAAGAACACACATGCAATGCCATTGGTTGATCCCTGTAGTTTGTGGAAAAGAACACACATGCAATTCAATTAGTTGATCCATGTGTGGTTTGTGGAAAGAACACACATGCAGTGAACACTGGTGGATCCATGTGTGGTTTGTGAAAAGAACACACATGCAATGACATTGGTGGATCCATATGTGGTTTGTGGAAAGAACACACATGTAGTGAACACTGGTGGATCTAGGTGTGGTTCGTGGAAGGAACACACATGCAATGCCATTGGTTGATCCATGTGGTTTGTGGATAGGAATACACATGCAATGACATTGGTGGATCCATAAGTGGTTTGTGGAAAGAACACACATGCAATGAAAATTGGTGGATCCATGTGTGGTTTATGAAAAGAACACACGTGCAATGCCACTGGTTGATCCATATGTGGTTTATGGAAAAGAACACACATGAAATGCCATTGGTGGACATGTGTGGTTTGTGGAAAGAACACACATGCAATGCCACTGGTTGATCCATGTGTGTTTGTGGAAAGCACACACATGCAGTGCCACTGGTTGATCCATGTGTGGTTTTGGAAAGAACACACATGCAATGACTCTGGTGGATCCATATGTGGTTTGTGAAAAGAACACACATGCAATTCCATTGGGTGATCCATGTGTGATTTATCAAGAGAACACACATGCAATGCCATTGGTTGATCCATGTGTGTTTGTGGAAAGGAACAGACATGCAATGACATTGGTGGATACATGTGTGGTTTCTGGATAGAACACACATGCAGTGAACACTGCTGGATCCATGTGTGGTTTGTGAAAATAGCACACATGCAATGCCATTTGCTGATACATATGTTGTTTGTGGAAAAGAACAGACATGCAATGACATTGGTGGATCCATGTGTGGTTTTTGGAAATAACACACATGCAATGCTATTGGTTGATCCATGTGTGGTTTGTGGAAAAGAACACACATGCAATGAACAATGGTGGATCCATGTGTGGTTTGTGGAAAGAACACACATGCAATGCCATTGGTTGATCCATGTGGTTTGTGGAAAGGAACACCCATGCAATGACATTGGTGGATCTATAAGTGGTTTGTGCAAAGAACACACATGCAATGAATACTGCTGGATCCATTAGTGGTTTATGAAAAGAACACACATGCAATGCCACTGGTTGATCCATGTGTGTTTGTGGAAACAACAAACATGCAATGACACTGGTTATCCATGTGTGTTTTGTGGAAAGAACACACATGCAATGACTCTAGTGGATCCATGTGTGGTTGAAAAGAACACACATGCAATTCCATTGGTTGATCCATGTGTGGTTTGTGAAAATAACACACATGCAATGCAATTGGTTGATCCATGTGGTTTGTGGAAAAAAACAAACATGCAATGAAATTGGAGGATCCATGTGTGTTTTGTGAAAAGAACACACATGCAATGACATTGGTTGATCCATATGTGGTTTACGAAAAGAACACACATGCAATGCCATTGGTTGATCCATGTGTGGTTTGTGAAAGAACACACATGCAATGCCATTTGTTGATCCATGTGTGGTTTGTGAGAAGAACACACATGCAATGCCATTGGTTGATCCATGTGTGGTTTGTGAAAAGAACACGCATGCAATGTCATTGGTTGATCCATAAGTGGTTTGTGGAAAGAACACACATCCAATGCCATTGGTTTATCCATATGTGGTTTGTGAAAAGAACACACATGGACTGCCGTTGGTTGATCCATGTGTGGTTTGTGAAAAGAACACACATGCAATGCCATTGGTTGATCCATGTGTGTTTTGTGGAGAAGAACACACATGCAATGACATTTGTTGCCCCATGTGTGGTTTATGAAAAGAACACACATGCAATGCCATTGGTTGATCCATGTGTGGTTTATGAAAAGAACACACATGCAATGCCACTAGTTGATCCATGTGTGTTTGTGGAAAAGAACACACATGCAATGCCATTGGTGGATTCATATGTGGTTTGTGGAAACAACACACATGCAATGTCATTGGTTGATCCATGTGGTTTGTGGAAAAGAACACACATGCAATGCCATTGGTTGATCCATGTGTGGTTTGTGGAAAGAACCCACATGCAATGACATTGGTGGATCCATGTGCGGTTTGTGAAAAGAACACACATGCAATGTCATTGGTTGATCCATGTGGTTTGTGGAAAAGAACATACATGCAATGAAGACAGGTTGATCCATGTGTGGTTTATGAAAAGAACACACATGCAATGACACTGGTTGATCCATGTGTGTTTGTGGAAAAGAACACACATGCAATGCCATTGGTGGATCCATATGTGGTTTGTGGAAAGAACAGACATGCAATGACATTGGTGGATCCATGTGTGGTTTTTGGAAAGAACACACATGTAATGCCATTGGTTGATCCATGTGTGGTTTGTGGAAAAGAACACACATGCAATGAACACTGGTGGATCCATGTGTGATTTGTGGAAAGAACACACATGCAAAGCCATTGGTTGATCCATGTGGTTTGTGGAAAGGAACACACATGCAATGACATTGGTGGATCTATAAGTGGTTTGTGCGAAGAACACACATGCAATGAATAACGGTGGATCCATTAGTGGTTTATGAAAAGAACACACATGCAATTCCACTAGTTGATCCATGTGTGTTTGTGGAAAGAACAAACATGCAATGACACTGGTTATCCATGTGTGGTTTGTGGAAAGAACACACATGCAATGACTCTAGTGGATCCATGTGTGGTTGAAAAGAACACACATGCAATTCCATTGGTTGATCCATGTGTGGTTTGTGAAAATAACACACATGCAATGCAATTGGTTGATCCATGTGGTTTGTGGAAAAAAACAAACATGCAATGAAATTGGAGGATCCATGTGTGTTTTGTGAAAAGAACACACATGCAATGACATTGGTTGATCCATATGTGGTTTACGAAAAGAACACACATGCAATGCCGTTGGTTGATCCATGTGTGGTTTGTGAAAAGAACACACATGCAATGCCATTTGTTGATCCATGTGTGGTTTGTGAGAAGAACCCACATGCAATGCCATTGGTTGATCCATGTGTGGTTTGTGAAAAGAACACGCATGCAATGTCATTGGTTGATCCATAAGTGGTTTGTGGAAAGAACACATTGCAATGCCTTTGGTTGATCCATATGTGGTTTGTGAAAAGAACGCACATGGACTGCCGTTGCTTGATCCATGTGTGGTTTGTGAAAAGAACACACATGCAATGCCATTGGTTTAACCATGTGGTTTGTGAAAAGAACACACATGCAATGCCATTGGTTGATCCATGTGTGTTTTGTGGAAAAGAACACACATGCAATGACATTTGTTGCCCCATGTGTGGTTTATGAAAAGAACACACATGCAATGCCATTGGTTGATCCATGTGTGGTTTATGAAAAGAACACACATGCAATGCCACTAGTTGATCCATGTGTGTTTGTGGAAAAGAACACACATGCAATGCCATTGGTGGATTCATATGTGCTTTGTGGAAACAACACACATGCAATGTCATTGGTTGATCCATGTGGTTTGTGGAAAAGAACACACATGCAATGACACTAGTTGATCCATAAGTGGTTTCTGAAAAGAACACACATGCAATGCAATTGGTTGATCCATGTGGTTTGTGGAAAAGAACACACATACAATGACATTGATAGATCCATGTGTGTTTTGTCAAAAGAACACACATGCAATGAACACTGGTTGATCCGCGTGTGGTGTGTGAAAAGAAGACACATTCAATGCCATTGGTTGATCCATGTGGTTTGTGGAAAATAACACACATGCAATGCAATTAGTTGATCCATGTGTGGTTTGTGGAAAGAACACACATGAAGTGAACACTAGTGGATCTATGTGTGGTTTGTGAAAAGAACACACATGTAATGACATTGGTGGATCCATATGTGGTTTGTGGAAAGAACACACATCAGTGAACACTGGTGGATCCATGTGTGGTTCGTGGAACGAACACACATGCAATGCCATTGGTTGATCCATATGGTTTGTGGAAAGGAATACACATGCATTAACATTGGTGGATCCATAAGTTGTTTGTGGAAAGAACACACATGCAATGAACATTGCTGGATCCATGTGTGGTTTATGAAAAGAACACACATGCAATGCCACTGGTTGATCCATATGTGGTTTATGGAAAAGAACAAACATGCAATGAAATTGGAGGATCCATGTGTGTTTTGTGAAAATAACACACATGCAATGACACTGGTTGATCCATATGTGGTTT
>CAJUXJ010000856.1:0-25918 GCA_910589775.1 Avena eriantha
ACACACACAGGAAATCAACTCCCAGTACACATTTAATGCACAAGTGTGACAGAGAAGTTGCATCATAGAATACAATCCACTAGAGGAGTGTGTGTGTGGTCATGTATAGATATGATCAATGTGGTCATGTGGATCATCAATAACTATCTAGTGGAGATTATATATATATATCAATGTATGGTTTAGGAAAAGAACACATGCAAATCACTCTAGGGATGATCCATATATATATATAAGCATGTGTCAAACTATCATGGTCATACATATTGAGACCAAAAACACACTAGTGTGACAGAAGTTGAATCACAGAATCCACTAGAGTGTGTGTGGTCATCAGATATCATGTGGTTTTGGAAAAGACACGTATGCAATATAATGTGAATGCAATGACTCTATGGGGATCCAAGTGGAAAAACATGGTGTAGAATATGCAAAACACACATATGAAAATCAACTCCCAGTACACATTTAATGCACCAGTGTGACAGAGAAGTTGCATCACATAATATAATAATCCATTAGAATAGTGTGTGTGTGGTCATGTATAGATATGATCAATGTGGTCATTTGGATCATCAATAATGACTATCTAGTGGATATATATATATAATCAATGTGTGGTTTAGGAAAAGAACACATGCAATCACTCTAAGGGATGATCCATATATATATACACGTGTCGAACCATCATGGTCATATATATAGAGAGCAAAAACACACTAATGTGACAGAAGTTGAATCACAAAATCCATTGGAGTGTGTGGTCATCGGATATCAATGTGGTTTTGGAAAAGAACACATATGCAATATAATGTGCATGCAATGACTCTATGGGGGATCCAAGTGGAAAACCATGGTGTAGAAGAAGCAAAACACACATAGGAAATCAACACCCAGTACACATTTAATGCACCAGTGTGACAGAGAAGTTGCATCATAAAATATAATCCACTAGAGTAGTCTGTGTGTGGTCATGTATAGATATGATCAATGTGGTCATGTGGATCATCAATAATGACTATCTAGTGGAGATATATATATATATCAATGTGTTGTTTAGGAAAAGAGCACATGCAAATCACTCTAGGGGATGATCCATTTATATATACATGTGTAAAACCATCATGGTCACATATATAGAGAGACCAAAAACACACCAGTGTGACAGAAGTTGAATCACAGAATCCACTGGAGTGTGTGTGGTCATCAGATATCAATGTGGTAAAACATATGCAATATAATGTGCATGCAATGACTCTATGTGGGATGGAAGTGGAAAACCATGGTGTAGAAGAAGCAAAACACACATAGGAAATCAACTCCAGTACACATTTAGTGCACCTATGTGACAGAAGAAGCTGCATCACAAATATAATAATCCACTAGAGTAGTGTTTGTGTGTGGTCATGTATAGATATGATCAATGTGGTCATGTGGTTCATCAATAATGACTATCTACTGGATATATATATATATAATATATATATCAATATGTGGTTTAGGAAATAAGAACAAATGCAAATCACTCTAGGGGATGATTCCATATATATACATGTTGTGTCAAAGAATCAAATGGTCATATATAGAGACCAAACACACACTAGTGTGACAGAAGTTGAATCATAGAATCCACGTACTAGAGTGTGTATGGTCATCAGATATCAATGTGGTTTTGGAAAATACTAATATGCAATGTGCAAATTCTAGGGGGGAGGGTCCAAGTGGAAAACCATGGAGTGTGTGTGGTCATCAGATATCAATGTGGTTTTGAAAAAAACATGTTGGAAATATTTTTGGTCCGCATGCATGCATGGAGTATCTAGAGTAACAATGATTTACTAAATAATTTAGAAGAAATTAAATAGAGTGTGGGTTTTTGCATTTTCGATTGACATGCCGAAAAAATGATTAACTGCAAAGAAATTGAGCTGTGGTATACGTGCGTTTTGCATTCCCACTTGTGCGTTTTGCATTGACACGTGCGATGTACACATCTCCCACCCCCGTGCGATCCCACAGCCCAACTGCCCCATTGTCTCCCAGTCATTTAAAAGACATCAGCCACACGGTCTCCCCATCGTCTCCAAGTAATTTCTCCACACTCCATCCCACTCTTCCCTGCACTCCAAAGAACAGAAGGAAACCCTATCAACAAGTACGAGATCGTTTTCCTCGAAGAGATGAAGAGATCAAGACCGTTGGTCACCGAGGACGCCAAGGTCATCATCACCAAGGACGCCAATGCCATCATCCAGAAGCAAGCAGATAACAAGGTCGAAGAGGAAGCGGTTTTGCAGATCTGGTGGCGGTTGCAGATAACAAGGTGCACTACCGATTACTTCGATGACAACGAGGATGAAAGTACCTATGGATCCATTCGCGTTCGAGCAAGAACCCAGCGACAGAGAACTGGAGGTAATTAGATCTGAACTATGAATGGGGGTTTTCAGATTTTACTGTTCATATTTTAATTTGTAGGGTTTTCTGATCTTGTAGAGTTTGATTAATTAGTTGTTCTCCGCCTAGTAATTCTATGCTCATCTTTTGTGGTCGTTTTGATCTGCCCTAGTCATTCCAGTCGCCATACTCTAGTTTGATTTGATAGCTAGTAGTTCTATACATGTTAATCTTTTGTTGATCGTTGTAATTAGTTTATAGGGTTTAGAAGATCTCTTATCTAGGTTGTGTTCATGCTGTCCAATGTATAGTTTATTTGTATGATAAAATTCACACCTATATATATAGTAATCATACGAGCTCCTGAATACAATTAACATAAATTTAATGTCCATCCCTGTTATAATTAGGGAAAACAAATCATATGTACGGATGCATTAAAATGCAGATAAATGTCCATCTCTGTTATATTTAGGGAAACAAAATTTAAATTCCTAATTAAGTGAGTATATTTAGGAGAAAGCAAATTCCTTTTGTACCATGTTCTAATCATAACTTCTTTTTCTTTTCCCAATTTACTGATAAAATGTGTGGAAATAATTACTCCATCTGTCCTAAAAAAGTATGTCTCAGATTTCTTATTAAAATTTGGATGTATATTTAATATAATGAAACTTGTATAGATATTCATTCAAATTATTTGAAAGAAAACAGTATAAATTTAACTTAAGTGGAGTGTATATGTTAAACACCAGATCATGCATGTTGTATCAAATCTATGTTATAGTAAGTTGTGTATTTATATGAACAGATGCATTAAATAATGCTGATAAATCAATTTCTCGTGTAGTCCATATATGTTTTTTTAGGGAAAGCAAATTGTTAAATTCTAATACCCTGAGTATATATTTAGGAGATTTTTTCCCTATTTATACCATGTTCAAACTGAATAAAACTAGCTAGTCATAACTTCTTTTTGTTTTAACAATTTAATGATAAGATAAATGAAAAGAATTACTCCATCTGTCCTAAAAAGGATGTTTCAGTTTTGTTAAAATTTGGACGTATCTTTATATACTGAAAACTTGTATAGATTCTTTCAAACTATATTTGGAAGAATAGTATAATTTTATATAGCACTTGTTTTATCATATATGTATGCAAAACAGATATATGTTTGATGGACTAGTTTGTTCAAAAGCTATGCGCACATACTAAATTTAATCTCTGAACACAACCCTTTCCTAGTTTGATCTCATGATTTTGGGAGAGTAATTTTTTTCATTCACTGACGTCTTCTCTCTACTTGCCAATTCGCAGGAATCAAATAGCGATGTCGATGGAAGTATGTGGTCCAGGCACGCAAAAGCCGCCACATCCTGAAGCAAATGAGGAATGGGAGGTTCCCCTTCCGCCGATGTGCAAACAAAGTACAGGTGCCTGATACATTGCAAATGTATCTATAATTTTGATGTTCCATGCTTGGTTTTATCCGCTTTCTTGTGTTTTGTTCCAACTTTGGAGTACTTTTATTATGATTTCTTGGACTAACCTACTAACAAGATCCACAGTGCCAGCTGCCTGTTTTCTGTTGTTTTTGGTTCCAGAAAGTCAGAAAATGAATATTCTCAGAATTGGACGGGAACAAAAGCCAAAGTGCCTATTTGTTCCAGAAGGGAATCAAGTGCCAGAATATGAGACGGAGAAGGGCTGGGGGCCGGCCACACCACCTGGCCGCCGCGGCCAGGCCTGGCCCACGCTAGGGGTGGTCTGGCCGACCCTAGCACCCCCTCGGCCTCTCCTTCCGCCTAAAGTTTCTCTCGGGACAAAAACCCTAGGTACCCCGATCAAAAATCCATGGAAGAGTCTGTAGCCACCGTCGTCTCTGTCCCTAGATCGGGGGGATCTGAAGCTCTTCCCGGCATCCTGCCGAAGAGGGGAATTCACCCTGGAGGCCTTCTTCATCACCATGCAAGCCTCCGGGTGTGAGCGTGAGTAGTTCATCCTTGGACTACGGATCCATGTAGTAGCTAAATGGCTGGTTTCTTCCTCCTTTGTGCTTTCATGTTTAGATCTTGTGAGCTCTGTTCATGATCAAGATCATCTATTTGTAATTCATACATGTTGTGTTTGCGGGGATCCGATGGATATTGAGATGCTATTTCAGATTGATTATTGATTCTATCATGTCTTTGTTATTTGAGATCTTGCATGCTTTCTGTTGTTAGTAGCTATCTTGGCCAAGTAGATGCTAGCAACTCCAAGAGTTAGTATTATGCTCGATAGTGGGTTCATGCCTCTGGTAATCTGGGGAAGTGACAAAAATCTCTAAGGTACTAGATGTGCTGTTGCTACTAGGGAGAAAACAACGATCCTTTGTTCATGGAACAATTGTATTGTTTACTTTACACGCAGTTCGTAAAGCAATATCTGTTGCTTGCAACTTAATACTGGAGGGGTTCGGATGATAACCTGAAGGTGGATTATTAGTCGTAGATGCAGTTGGATGGCGGTCTATGTATTATGTTGTAATGCCCAATCAAGTCTCAAAGGAGTCAAGATGATTAGTATATGCATGTATGCTTTCTCGGTGTTTGTCAATTGCCCCGCTGGTAATTTGTTCACCCAGCATGTTATCTATCTAAGGAGACCCACCTCTAGTGAACTATGGATCCTGGTCCTTTACATACAATCTATAAACTATTCTGCTTTGTGTTTTCTTTCTGCAAACTTTTACTTCTTTCCATTCGATACGTTTAATCCTTGTTTTCTGCAAAACACGGTGAGATTGACAAACCTCATCGCAAGTTGGGGACAAAGTTATGTGGTTGTGTTGTGTAGGTCTCCACGTTGCTACTAGCACCGGCAGTGCGCCCTGCCAAAGCTCAGCTAGTAACACCTTTGAGGTGTTTCCTTGCTCCTACTGGTTCGATTAAACCTTGGTTTCATAACTGAGGGAAACTTTTTGCTGTGCTCATCATACCTTCCTCTTGGGGTTCCCAACGAGCTCTACATCAACACCGCCATCAAGCATTTTTCTGGGCGCCGTGCATTGAGCCTTCAAGCATTTTTCTGGCGCCGCTGCCCGGGAGTCAAGGACATCTTCACAAGGGGAGTCCCTCATAACCAATCTCTTTACTTTGTTGTTTTTGTTTTTCTTAGTTTCTTTTTGCTTTGTTTGCTTGTTTTGTTCTTCAAAAAACACAAAAAAAATTAGTTTTACTTGTTTGCTTTCTTATTTGAAAAACACAAAAAAATTAGTTCCTATCCTAAGTTGTTACTATGTCTAGCCTTGCTCCAGTCACTATGTCACCCGAGGAAATGAATTTTCACTTTTAAACAAGGAATTGAGGAAAGTTTTAAGGAAGCTTGGTCTAGAATCTCCGATCTACATGAAAAAACTGAGCCTAAAATGACTCAAAGCTTGTTCCTTAGCAGTTTTTTACCTTGGATTGCTCTTTGCTATAAGATATGCTCTAGATGCTGTTGTGGGAGGAGATTTTCCTCCAATGTAATGAGGATGATGCTATTAATTCTATAAAGAAATTGATCCTCACTTACAATATGCCTAGCCAAACTGATACTTCTTTCGCGAAAATATTTGCTAGGTTGGATACTCTTGAGGCTAGCACTACTAGATTAGAAGGGTGCTATAATACACTTAGGGAACATCACTATTATGTTCCAATAAACTCTGAACCATCAAAGTGGTTCCCTACAGTAAAGATTGAGATAAATGCTGAAATTTTCAAGCTCGCTGTGATATCATGTCTGAATTTTGTCTTATGCCCAAAGCTATTATGAATCTCTGAATCTTTGGGGGCTCGTTGAAGGAGGAAAAGAAATATCTCTCACCAATAATAATACCATATTACCTCTTAGAATAGCTGAAGGAGTGTTTACAAAGATCCTTGGGAAAATGATTTCTATTGATTATCTTGTTATTGAATGTGCAGGAAAAGGACAAATTACACTTGGAAGGTCCCTATTAGGACTCCTTGGAGCAATAATAGATGTGGGAAAGGGGACCATGCACCTTTCTTCTCCACCAAACAATCATATTTTCCCCAAGGTTAAGAATAAAAATAAGAGAGGTAAGGGCAAGAAAGTTGTCTTAATGCTTCTTCATTTGAGAACACTTGATTCTTTCTTTGGTTCTTATGCCTAACTTAAAGGCGTTAAAGAAAAGTACTTGTTGGGTGATAACCCAAGAGTTTTAGTTGAGTCTTGGAAGTTATTACCTCTGTAATAACCTCTCCTTATCCTTTTTATTTGCTTTTTGTGCCAAGAGTAACCTCTAATGAGAGTGAAGTAATGATTGGGAAAGTTGCTGTCCCGAAACAGATTTCTGTGCTTCACCGTAAAAATTCCTGAGAGAGATCTGTACGTCGGATTGAGCTATAATGTCTTGTGCTTCTGCCCCAGGTTGTTATCTAACTTTCGTTAGTTCAACAAGTTTTGATTTGAGCAACAGAAGGTCTTCGAAAAAAAACCGTCTTTACCTGCTGGTCTGTTTTGACAGATTTCTGCCATTT
Source organism: Avena eriantha (assembly GCA_910589775.1). NCBI lineage: Eukaryota > Viridiplantae > Streptophyta > Magnoliopsida > Poales > Poaceae > Avena > Avena eriantha. Next base: position 6,933 of record CAJUXJ010000856.1, read on the forward strand.
TCTGCATTTGCTTATTGTTAGTTACTTCTTGAGTTCCTTTGGGTAATTGAGCTTTTTGAGGGAAGTGCTACAGTAGCTAGTGTTCAAATGGAAGTTTATTTGGTGTTAGAACTGAACCTTGAGACTTATTTATCTAAAGTGCACTAATGTTGCTAATGAGATTGTGTGAAGTTTTGTATGAAGGAAAACTTTCAGGTGTATGGAAGGAATGAGTAATGAGATGAAGGATGGACTAAATCTCAAGCTTGGGGATGCCACGCGTGTCACCCCAAGAAATATCCAAGAAGTACAAGCGTCAAAGCTTGGGGATGCCCAAGGCATCCCCTTCTTCATCAATAAAAATTCCAGGTTTCTTCCAAACGCTTCATTTTTATTGTTTCGTGCACAGTTGTGTTTCTCTTGGAGCATCTTCTTTTCGTTTTCATTTTTTTTAGTTTGCTTGGTTTGCTTAGTTTTATGAATAAGTTGGTTGGACCCCCTCTTTCATAGTTTGGTTTGGTTTGGAAAAGAGTAGGAAAGTTTATGCTTATGTGGTAAAAAGGAGCTCGTTTTTGACTGTGGCCATGCTTTGTCATGCCATGCTTGATATTGTTTTGGCTTTATGCTTAGTATTCTTTGCTGTAGCATGACTTGTTATAAACAATTGAGATTTCTTCATGTGACTTGGATGAATCATGCATTGTTTTAGCATATTAAAGCATAGTATAGTGGTATTCTCCTTTGATGCTTTATTTGTGTTGACTTGGCGCATGCTCACACCATGTTATGACTACCTCAAGTCACCATAGCCTTTATGATCCTTTAGTTTCCAACTTGTAGTATCACTTTATGCTTTGATCAATGATGTTTTGTCGCTCTGCATGATTATGGCCATTATTGCTCTCTTAGTTTGTCGCTCCCAGTCTTTTGCTAGCCTCCACAACCAAGTATGAGTTCCACTCATGCATCCAACTCCCTAAACCAAGTTTTTCCAAAGAGTCCACCATAACTACCTACTAGCTTATGCTATTCCGAGTATATTCATGCTTTTGTTTACCTTCCACTTGTTATGAGAAAACTAGTGATTAAAGCTCTCACGAACTTGATGGCACACTTTACTTTATTGCCTCTAATAAACCTGAACCATTGGGTCCTTCTTTGTTGCGTATATGCTTGCGCTTATAAGTTGAAATTAGCAGAACCATGTACCATGGGGAACGCTTTCAACATTGCACTTGTACTTTGTACCCCGTTGATATTATGTTCTTTTGCTTACGGATCCCGGCGGTGTGAAATAAAATTGGAACTTGTAAGATCATGGAGTTTGTATGTGTGTTAGAGAAACGCCTGGGCCGCTAGCCTAAGCCATTCCTAATCATGGTGGAAACTTGCAGCATCACCATAGTGAGCACTCTATGAAGCATTCTCAATAAAACCTATGCAAATAGCAAATAAAAAGATCGCTGAGATGCACATTGTTTGCTTGCCTTGTCATTTTGGTTATGGGAAAGCTCCCGTATCATGTGCAAGGGGTACACCGTTGGCGGTTCTTAATGATACACATATACTTACAATGACAAGAGCTTACTCATGACTGAAGTTGAGTAGCATGAGGATCGGTCTTCGTAAGTATGGGGCATGAGATTTCGGTTTATAACTTGTCAAGCATATCCTCTTAGTTGTGTCACTTTAACCTTAATCACCTTCAAGATTCTTATGATAGGGGCAATGAGAGCTGAAAGCTATAAGTACCATAATTTTTGGAAGCTCTTTATGAGACTTGAATCCCTACTTCCTTTTACAAAGGCTTTTCTTCCACCATTATATTGAGTCTCCACATTCTATCTTTATGCACTACTTTCAGAGCATAGTGGCCATTCTTAGTTCTATGTGCATTGTCCCAAGACTAGTTGATTGATGCATAACTTGTTATTGCTTGTTTTAAACTATTGTATCTAGTCACTCTTATGAACTTTGAAGGTGTCCTATGCATTTATATTTGCTACTCTATTGAGGGTCAAGCTGAATACTTTTATGCCATGTTTTTTTATGTGAAACAAACAAACGTCTTGCACAGCATGTTATTCATGAATCTTTTGTTTGTGCCTTTTCATGTTGTATCATAGTTTCTTTGCTTATTGCTAGAACTTTGTCTTTCATGTTATGATTGAAGTACTATGATCCCAGCTTTGAGTTTTGCAAATACTTTGATCAAGTTTTGATGGTGCATGTTGATACATTGCAAATGTATCTATAATTTTTGATGTTCCATGCTTGGTTTTATCCACTTTCTTGTGTTTTGTTCCAACTTTGGAGTACATTTATTATGATTTCTTGGACTAACCTATTAACAAGAGCCACAGTGCCAGCTGCCTGCTTTCTGTTGTTTTGGTTCCAAAAAAGTCAGAAAATGAATATTCTCGGAATTGGACGGGACAAAAGCCAAAGTGCCTATTTTTCCGGAAGGGATCAAGTGCCAGAATACGAGACGGAGAAGGGCTAGGGGCCGGCCACACCACCTGGCCACACAGCCAGGCCTGGCCCGCGCCAGGGGGTGGTCTGGCCGACCCCAACACCCCCTCGGCCTCTCCTTCCGCCTATAAGTTGCCCTCGGAACAAAAACCCTAGGTAGCCGATCAAAAATCCACAAAAGAGTCTGTAGCCGCCGTCGTCTCTGTCCCAAGATCGGGGGGATCTGAAGCTCTTCCCGGCACCCTGCCGGAGAGGGGAATTCACCCTGGAGGCCTTCTTCATCACCATGCAAGCCTCCGGTGTAACGCGTGAGTAGTTCATCCTTGGACTACGGATCCATGTAGTAGCTAGATTGCTGGTTTCTCCTCCTTTGTGCTTTCATGTCTAGATCTTGTGAGCTCCGTTCATGATCAAGATCATCTATTTGTAATTCATACATGTTGTGTTTGCGGGGATCCGATGGATATTGAGATGCTATTTCAAATTGATTATTGATTCTATCATGTCTTTGTTATTTGAGATCTTGCATGCTTTCCGTTGTTAGTAGCTATCTTGGCCAAGTAGATGCTAGCAACTCCAAGAGTTAGTATTTATGCTCGATAGTGGGTTCATGCCTCTGGTAATCTGGGGAAGTGACAAAAATCTCTAAGGTACTAGATGTGCTGTTGCTACTAGGGAGAAAACAACGATCCTTTGTTCATAGAACAATTGTATTGTTTACTTTACACGCAGTTCGTAAAGCAATAATCTGTTGCTTGCAACTTAATACTGGAGGGGGTTCGGATGATAACCTGAAGGTGGATTATTAGTCATAGATGCAGTTGGATGCCGGTCTATGTATTATGTTGTAATACCCAATCAAGTCTCAAAGGAGTCAAGATGATTAGTATATGCATGTATTGCTTTCTCGGTGTTTGTCAATTGTCCCGCTGTAATTTGTTCACCCAGCATGTTATCTATCTAAGGAGAGCCACCTCTAGTGAACTATGGATCCCGGTCCTTTACTTTACATACAATCTATAAACTGTTTCTGCTTTGTGTTTTCTTTCTGCAAACTTTTACTTCTTTCCATTCGATACGTTTAATCCTTTGTTTTCCGCAAAACACGGTGAGATTGACAACCTCATCGCAAGTTGGGGACAAAGTTCTGTGGTTGTGTTGTGTAGGTCTCCACGTTGCTACTAGCACCGGCAGTGCGCCCTGCCAAAGCTCAGCTAGTAACACCTTTGAGGTGTTTCCTTGCTCCTACTGGTTCGATTAAACCTTGGTTTCATAACCGACGGAAACTTGCTGCTGTGCTCATCATACCTTCCTCTTGGGGTTCCCAACGAGCTCTACATCAACACCGCCATCATGCATTTTTCTGGGCGCCGTGCATTGAGCCATCAGTGCCCCTTCTGCAACCATGATTTTTCCTAGTTTGAAATCAACAAAAGATAAATACACATTACTTTTGCAACCATGATTTTTCCTAGTTTCAACAAGTTTGGTACAACAAGTTAAATACATCTCATGAATACAGAAAACAACTAACTATTAGCTAGCTAACTAAACATCTAATAAACTCATTCCTCTTACTGTTTTCTAAAATGTCAAAATAACCAAGAGGAAGCAGAATGCATCCATAACTCAATACTTATTTCCACAATTGCCAACAATAAAAAGAAGAACACACCCTAAAGTCACTGCCACACTAAGCATCATCATGAACGAAACATGCTTGCATTCCATTTCTTTTCTCATTTTCTTGAACCTCAGTTTAGATATCTCCAGATCCTGTCTCTATCTGCCAGCCTCAGCTCAATCATCATCTTATCATCTGCCTTCTTACATAGATGGGTAAGCATCCTCTGCATCTGTGCTGGCTATGGGTTGTCCATCCAGTACAAGTAATAGCAAACATCATCTGGACAACCTAAATTTTTTCTACCAATGTCTGCACCATAGGAGGCAACCTTCCTAGCAGGAACATGGTTGCACTAGCATCTCCAACTAGGATCTAGCTCCTTCCCACCAATCTCTTGATCTAGGATTGAAATTGGTAGCTCCCCATCGATTCCAACCCAACTCTGCAGAACAAGTCATTGAAAAAGTTGAATTCCCCTAACCGCTAGAACCCTAGGTAGAACCGATTCAGGGACGAAGGAAGACCTAATTTACCTGGTTCACAACGTCGCCCTCTCCTGATGGCTTGCGCATCCCCATGGCAGCCGAGATGTGGCAGCGACGGCAGCGACGCCGATGGAGATGTGACGGCGGCAACGGCGGCTGTGCGGTGCGGTGCGGCATGGTGCGCTGTGGTGCGGTCTGGTGGGGTCTAGTGTGGTGCGGTCGGGGCAACGGCTCGTCATTGGACCACTCGTCAGCTCCAGCGTGGGCCCCACCTGTCTTTGGGTATTACGGGTCCCTTCCACACTCGCCCAAATCCACTCACCTTCCAGCGCTGGGAAAACCCTCTCCGGTGATGGCCGAATCCCCTCCCTGACCCCCCCCCGGTGACGGACAAATCCCGTCCCCTTCCCTGCCTAGCGACGGACAAATCCCTCCCCTCTCGTACCCTCCCTAGAGACAACCAAATCCTCTCCCCTCCCCTACGACGGCTAAATCACCTCCCCTCCCCTTCCCGGTGACGACCAACCACCCTCCCCTCCCCGGCGACGATGGCTGCAACGTAAGTGCTCCTCGACCTACTTCCCTTCACCGCGTCACCTCCTTGTTCTAGGTTCACCGCGTCAGTCCATCTAGGTCACCAGTGATGGATCTTGGCCTTAGTGCCACCGCCTCGTTCTAGGGTAGAGTGGTGGCGTTGATGTCTATGTCACCGTATGATCTTGAAGTAGTCGCCAAGTTAATGCCCCAAATTGTTGTTTTTCATAGCCATATGTTAGTGCTGATGGATAATCTTAGGATATTAACTGTTTACAACTGGCCAATGACTAATATGTGGCACTTAGCTTATTGATGGGATGATCGCCATCTACTTAGTATCTTTGTACAACCACTATGGCTCTACATCTCCTTGGTAGATACAAATTCATCTCATTGACGTGTGTGTGCTATCTTACTATGGAGCCCACATTATATATTGATGTAGGTCATTGTATTCTCTTCACATGCATTTGGCCAATGATTAAAGGGTGGCAATATCTCTGTCCATGGGATAATGTGCATATAGCATGTGTTATGTACAAACACATTTTGTGTGCATGCTTCTTGCTATATGTTCGATTATCTCATTGGTTTATGTGTGCTTTGTGAGTATGAGGCCCAAATTGATGTTTTTCATAGCTATGTTAGTGCTAAGGGATAATCTTGTGATTTTCACTATTTACAACTGGTCAATGATGAAAATGTGGCACTTTGACTGTTGATGGGATGATAGGCATCTACTTACTATCTTTGCATGGCCACTATGGTTGTACATGCTCCTTGGTATATACAGATTCATCTCATTGGATGATGCTTGTAGTTGTGACCAAACCATATGCTTTTAAATTTGATTTTTGTAGTTCACTAATTATTATTTGATTCTTCTAGTTAGCAAGTCTCCAAATGGCTACACCGTCAAAGGAAGAATTAGAAAGAGGCACCTGTAGAAACTGTGAATACTGCAAAATGGAAGGGCTGATGCAGAAGGAGCCTACTGTACAACATAGCATTGAAATGCAGGTTTTAAAATTGTTGCTACTGACTCTAATATAGTAGATAACCTACTGTACAGTAGCAAAACAAAAGATTAATTCTAATTACTGCAATGTCTATTTATGTTTCTAAAACCAACGTTGGCTTAATCGATGTCACATCCGATGATGATGATGATGATGATGTGAAGCAACCTGTAGTCAAGAGACCTAAGAAAGCGAGGTTTACAACATCTGATGACGATGTGAAGCAACTAGTCAAGAGACCTAAGAAAGCAAGGTTCAGAGCACCTGATGATGTAGTTGTTAGAATCGCCAAAGCTAAGAAAACTAGGATCCCAAATCAGGTGTTTAAATTATAATACGTTTAATGTATATATATAGTCTATTTCTTTTGGGAGTTTAGTTCCATATATCATTTAGACATTCATCATTTATTGCCTAACAGGATCTGGCGTCGTGTCTAGTATGCAAGAGCAATTGCGAATCCAGGTTGTCATCGGGCATGTACTTTTGTATATACTAGTCAGAGTCAGAGGGGTTCCAGAACTCAGTGGTAACTGGTAACAAGCAATTTTCTTTCAAACTACACTGTAAGTCTGTAACCGTTTGTTTAATGTCTAATTCTTTTGTTTTTGGTGTACAGACTATGCCATGCAATTCAAGGTTCATGTTCAATCTAGCCACAGCTGAACGTGAGAGTGTGCCCTTCAAGGTGCTTGGGCGCACCTACAAGATTGACCTCGAGAAAATAAAGAACATGACTATCATGGGAGGTGAAGGATGGAAGCAATTCATTACACAGAACGATCTTAACAGGAAGAAATGTTATGTTTTTTCTTTGACAGGACCCATGCCAAGGATAACTGTTCTCTATATCTATGGTCTTGGTGGCGAGGAAGACGTATATGAATCTACGGTTGTCGCCCAAAGATGCCACCTTACCGATGATGAGAAGGAACACCTCCTAGCTACCCTACCGCCAAACAACACCTTCATCGGGGTTCCATTTGTGACCCGTTTGACAAGGACAAATCTTGTCCAACATAAGATGGTATGACAACTACCTTTTGTTTGTTCCTTGTATGGCTCCATATATAACTTGTGGTGGTCGTCGTCTGACATGATTACTTCTTATTTTTAATCCATGACGCGACATCGTGGAGATTACCTACGAAAGTGGTTTCCTACATGGGCATCCCTGATGATGGCGGGACTCGAGTACAACTAGGAGATTTTGACATCACCCCAATTGCATACAAGACTGACCCAGATGGTCGTGCCGTCTTCAGCAATCAGGGCTGGAAGAAATTCCACGAGTGTGAAGATGATCTAAAGGTTAGACAAGCCGTGCTAATCACAGGCAGGAAGACCACAAAAGAGATGTTGGACGTGAAGTTTGTGTTCGAGACCATCTAGAGTGTAGTTGTGGTTGGAAACTGTTAAGCTTAACTAGTACGACGTAGTCTGCAACAGTTAATTAGTCATTTGAAACCTAGTGCATATATAATATATTTGTCTGTTTAGTCTACTCTTGGAAGATTTTGCCGGGTATGGTTATGATTGTGTGAACTGGAAGCTAGTACAAAGAATTATATGGAAGCTACTAGTACAAAAGAATTCTGAAAGATTTCCTGTCCACATGCATTCCGGTCGTTTGGGATGCTCGCGAGAGGATCCCTCGTCGCTAGTTCGAGAGATTTCCGTGATGAGACTCTGATCTCCGTTAGATTTTTAAAATCAGTAATTACAACAACTTGAGTACTATGATTGTAAAAGTTGAAAGATAGTACTTGCACATAATTCTAAAAGCTAACATGAAGAATTTTGAAAGAAGCTACTATAAAAATAAATACGTTGAATTCTGAAAGTACTAAAATTAAATACATTATAATTTTGTCCGAAAGGTAATACACATACTGCTGATCGAAATAATATAAATACAGTACAAATTTTTACTTTAAAAAATAGACCTTAAAATGCTAGCAAATAACCTAGGATGAATATAGGATTCATTCTCCCCTATATTTTTCGTCGTCGGCGGCTCCCGCGTGCTGCAACACATGTTCAGAGAACTCTCTCCATCTGCAATGTGCTACCAGTATCTCATCCATAGGGTAAGGCCTCGGTGTATGTTTCAGACTTAAGCCATACGTTTCCATTGTTTGTTCCTCTTCCGAGGCTTGAACCTCATGATCGTACAGTATGATATAATTCATGTAGTATATGCAGGCGGGTTTGATTATGGGGTGTAACCTGGTGTCAATGGAGATAGACCGATGGTAATCAATGAAGAGAGCATAACTTCTAATGTCACCGACGGCCTCGAAAGAGCGGTTCTCCGTGTCCACCCGGTACAACACCGGTTGCCCTTTGGCGAAATCCCCGTTCAACACAAGATGCAGATCACCATCTGACTCAACTAGGAAAAATCTGTAACCTCCGCGTACCTGTTCAAAGACCGGGGCTGAAATTATTTTGGCCATCGTGACAATGCCCGCGCGCTGCTCTAACTGGATGTTGGTCGACATGATGTCTTCATTCTCAAGTAATGCATATACTTCCCCTCCGAATACCGTCATGCAGACCAGAAACATATCAGAAGTAGTAGACTTGATGCGTCATAGGAAACAAAGCGTCCTCAACTTTTACCAAGGAAAGATCAAATACGGCCATGCAAAATTGCATGCACCCGGCCAATGGGAGTTGTGATTTTAGCTGAGTCGTGTGGACATTGGGTTGGTCGCCTCGGGTGTGTGCGTGCTATTTACTCCTCATACGCTATTAATTAGCAAGGTGGGCCCTCAAATACTAGAACATAGACTAATTCTGAACAAAATTTCAACCCAGAACGTAGAGTATTTCGAATGGAGTGAGTATCTTAGTATCTACATTCTAGAACCTTCAATGAATATATGCTACCCATGATCTGTTTGTCCTTTGTGAAAGAATTCTAGAACATTTCCATGATGCATGGACAGAGCTGACTTTGGAAGACATGGCGGCTAGCTAGCTATATGATCATTGATTGGTCAAACAAATGAGGTCCTAATTAATAGAGGGAGCCCAACATCGTACCTAATCCCTCGTGCAATGTCAACCTATCGCATCATTTCCTGCTTGCTGCCCAGCAGTGATGTACATCACGCCATGATGGGGCCATATGCTCGAGCTTAATTTTCTCCACCTAATTTGACTGTGTCTAGTATATACTACTACCTCTGTTTCAAAACATAGGCTTATATTTTTCTATAAAGTCAAACTACGTAAAATTGAACCATGTTTTTCAAAAAAATTAGTATTTACAATAGAAAATTCATACCCATTTGATACATTATGAAACATATTTTCACATGATATGTACTTCCTCCGTTTTAAAATATAAGATGTTTTAGCTTTGTGAAGGGAGTATATTTCGACACCTTTTAGTGTGTAGATTCATTTAGATTTGGAGTGAACCTACACACTAAAAGTGGTCTAAATACACTCCTTTCATAAAGCTAAAACATCTTATATTTTGAAACGGAGGGAGTATATAATATCATAGTTATTAATTTAATTTTTTAAAGTTAGATCAAACTTTTCATAATTTCACTTTTTTAGAAAAAATAAGCCTTAAGCCTTTAAACGAATGTAGTATGTACTCTGCGAGGCAGAATATTGTACTACCTCCGTCCCAAAGATTAAAACTTATATTTTTTTAAAACTCATACTATGTAAAATTTGATCAACTTTTTCGAAAAAATATTAATGATTTATAATATGAAATCCATAGCATTTGTTACAGCATCAAAACATATTTTCACATGGTATCTATATAATATCATAGTTTTTGATAGTTTTTTAAAAAGTTTGGTCAAACTTTTTGTAACTTGACTTTTTTTAGAAAAAAGCCTTATTAAATCTTGTATGTTAGCTGTTAGACTCAACCGAGTAGATATTCTTATGCGGAAGAAGCGTCATGTACACATGGAACCTGAAATTGGGTACGGCAGCCATAGGTATACATTCTGGAACCTCCAGTGAATGTATGCTACCCATGATCTGTTTGGCCTTGTGAAGAATTCGAGCGTCTCTTAGACTAGTTCTAATGGAGAATTATATGTTGTGGAATTATAGCATGTGAATTTATAAAAACTAATCTCAAATAAATCTTGTACATAATTTTACATTGAGATTCAATAAAACAATAAATACACTGAAAACATGATAGTAATAAATGATACTATGCATTGTAGAGATGGTACATGATACTAGTTTATGATACTCTCATTGTGACTAGTCTTAGCACGACATCATACACACAATGCTTATGTGTCACTATAGTTAATGAGTAGAGAGTGTGGTGTTGTTTCTTACTAGCTAAGATACAACTCTTGGACCGAACCATAGACAAAATCTATGGCTAGTTTAATCCCATGCATGCATGTCTTCAAAATCATTAAAAATAGATACGTACAACTTTTAGAGACAATGCATTTTGAAGGTTGTCAGACACGGTTAACTTAAAAATAGATACAACTTCAAAAATTAGGACGCATATTTTTTGCCTCACTCCATACATACAGTATATGTCAGACACGGTTAACTTTAAAACAAAAATAATGCTACGCCTACGGCTAACTAATGGATGTTCTACACCTGTCCTACCTCATTGATTAACGAGCACTTCTAAGCATAGAACCCGTTTAGACTAGCCCCAATGGAAGTATCATAGATAGTATCATGCATGCCATGTTGGCAAAATTCTGACGTGGCATGCTAATTAATGATGAAAGAGATTGTGTTGGTATTATAGATAGATACGGTATCATAGCACATAGAACTAGAAAAACTAATCCCAAATAAATCTAGTACACAATTTTGCATTGAGATTCTACAAAATAATAAATATACTAAGTCTATGATACTACTACATGATACTATGCATTATAGAGATGGTATCATATACTAGTATCATATACATTGTGAATAGTCTTACTGGTAAGCATCGTGGCATGACATGAAACCAGCACACGCATAGGCTCTTTCTTATACTGATTGTTCTCTAGGGACCTGGACCTTTTTTTAGATAACATATTATGGCTTGAATTTTATCTTGCTTTTTCCATTTGTGCCAGCAATGCAACGAATCATCTAGTTTTTCCAATAGACCAGATCATAGTCGCACAGTAATAATTTTCGGTGAGAACTAGTGACACAGTCATAAAAACCCTAAATTTAAATCCGGGATGCTACCCATGATCCATTTGTCCTTTGTTAAGGAATTATAGAATCTTTCCACGATGTTGGACAAAGCTGACTTTGGGAGGCATCGAGGATAGCTACCTGATCATTGATTGGTTAAGTAAACGAGATCCTAATTAATCGAGGGAGCCCAACATCGTAACGAATCTCTCGTGCAATGTCAACGTACGGGCATCAAGCAAATATTATCGCATCATTCCCTTCTTGCCTCCAAGCACTGAAGTACATCACGCCATGATTGGGCCTTAATTTTCTCCACCTAATTTTGACTCTCTCTAATATATAATGGAGTGAGGCAGAATACTGTATTGTTTAAGACTACAATAATGTTACCTACATTACGCAAAAAAACCCAACCGGTACGCGTGAGCTCTCCAGGAGGCGGCGGCGGCAGCAACCCCATCTAGGGTTTTCCTTCCCTCCGCCGGCGACGCCATCGGTCCGTCCCGTCTCCGGCGGCCTTAGGGCCTTGGAGGCGTGGCGGACCACGGCTTCTCGCCGGCGGGAGGCTTTATTGTTTTTTTAGACTATTTTCAGTGTCTTCTTCAGGATGTTGAGACGGCGACTACGTCCTGATGTCAGAATAAGGTCTTTCCCGCCCTATCCTCGCTCTGGTGCTTCGTCTAGCATCAGCGGAGGGCGTGTGAAGTCATGTGTCCGACAGGTTCATTGGGATCTGGTCGTTTTTCGTACGTGTGTTTTAAGGTCAGTCTCTTCCGATCTGCGTTGTTCATCTTCGGCGATGGTTGCTGCTCTGGTGTGCTGGTCCTTTGGGACCTTAGCACGATGACTTCCCGTCCGTCTACTACAACAAGCTCTACTACGACAAGCTTTGCCTGGCTCCTGTGATGGAGGGGCGAGGACGGCGGCGCGCCCTCGGCTCGTGCCAGTGTTTGTAGTCGTCGCTAGGTGGTCCAATGACCTATTTGCAATTTTTATTACTTTTAGGACTCTTTGTACTGCTGTTGATGATTATTAATAGATCGGTGGAATTTCGCAAAAAAAAATGTAACCTACATTTGAGTAATGGATGTTTTACACCTGATTGATCCACAAGAACTTCTGGGCATAGGATCCACAAGAACTTCTGGGCATAATGAAGTGTTTTGAGTGCTAGCAGAGTCCAGACCATGACCTGGCTTCAGACCAGCAGCTCGCTGAACCCGAGCACGGGTTCGAGGAGGAGAGAATGGTTTAGTCTTTGCAACAACAGTGGGGAAGCCTCCGGAAGCCTTAGTTTGCTCAACAGCGGCAAGGATTGGGTCAATAGCGTCTAGATCAACAACAACACGAGGATGACCAGTACCAGTAGATTCTAGAGCACGGGTTCACACAACTTGAGGACGGTTTCGAGGAGGAGCAGCACACAAGGCGGCGGTCTTGGCAACAATAGCGGGGCAGCCTCCGGATGCCTTAGTTTTCTTAACAGCAGCATGGATTGGGTGAGCAGCAGCCGCATCAACACGGGCACGGGGAAGGGGACGACCAGTACCAGCAGATTCTAGAGCAGAGTTTTCCACAACGGCAATACGGTGACTCCTACGAGGAGGTTGCCTGATAGAAGCATGTCGCGGACGAGGAACCACATTTTGCTCAATAACAGCAGGGGTTCGAGTTAGACCTCCCTGTCCAATAATAGCTGGGCGACTCCCAGTAGCAGGAGCTTCCTCATCCACTATGTTACACATCAGCATAACCACGCGAAGCCTAACATGCTGTTTCATCAACCCAATTAGCTGACTATCATGCGCTATAGGAACCTTGAAGCCTCGTTCATCAAGGAGGCTGAACCGTGTAGTCTGCTCCGGCCTCATTTCAGCAAGTTCACGCATAGCAGCTACCAAACCAGGGATAGTGCATAACTGCACATGCGCTACTTCCATCTTCAGATTCTGAGCCTCTTTCCACGTGCTCTTCCCATGTGCTAATTTAATGAGGTAGCCGCAGATGGTGACTAGAACCGTGTAGTTGGGTTCAGCGGAGATCCTAGTTGACAGAAAATTGGAGACAAAAGATAAGAATTGTTTGTCAGCGTCGTGCTAGCAAACAATTCTATGTTCGATATATCTCTGTAATGCCAATAGCCAGCTAGCAGTTATAGGTAGTGCGAATAGCAAAGAGAAGAGTAGCTCACCCAAAATTAGCCAGAAGTACTTATTCATCGGCAAATGGATCTGCCATCCTCCGCGCTGCTCAGCTCGTCGGCGATAGAGGCGGGCTAGATCATCGCAACGGCATTCGGCATTAGAGCTCGGTAGCAGCGAGTAGGCGCAGCAACTTGGCGCCAGAAGTCAAATGCCCGAAGAGATCATTCTGGTTGGAGAGGGGATTTCGACGCCGCCGGTGCTAGGGTTCATGCGAAAGGAGGGAGGGGTGGATTTGTGAATTTGGTCAACGCACGATGCTCCTCTAGTATCTCGTTTCGCCTACATGGTTGCCGCGTCGGCGCTCGCGTCACGAAAATATTACTGACATGAGGGTCCCGACCGTCTACTTCACGGGGCAGTTTCACGGCATATTTGGATTTGGTAGGGGTGAGACGAGTTTGCATCGAAATGGCCCCTCTCGGTAGTTGGTAGCCCAACTTTTTGAAAAGCGGTAATTTCAGGCAACTTAGGTACCGCCATGCGCTGGCATGCCAACTTTGGTATTGCAGACGAACAAGCCCATCTATGGGGGATCCAAGTGGAAAACCATGGTGGAGAAGACGCAAAACACACACAGGAAATCAACTCCCAGTACACATTTAATGCACAAGTGTGACAGAGAAGTTGCATCATAGAATACAATCCACTAGAGGAGTGTGTGTGTGGTCATGTATAGATATGATCAATGTGGTCATGTGGATCATCAATAATGACTATCTAGTGGAGATATATATATATATATCAATGTATGGTTTAGGAAAAGAACACATGCAAATCACTCTAGGGGATGATCCATATATATATATAAGCATGTGTCAAACTATCATGGTCATACATATTGAGACCAAAAACACACTAGTGTGACAGAAGTTGAATCACAGAATCCACTAGAGTGTGTGTGGTCATCAGATATCAATGTGGTTTTGGAAAAGAACACGTATGCAATATAATGTGAATGCAATGACTCTATGGGGGATCCAAGTGGAAAAACATGGTGTAGAATATGCAAAACACACATATGAAAAATCAACTCCCAGTACACATTTAATGCACCAGTGTGACAGAGAAGTTGCATCACATAATATAATAATCCATTAGAATAGTGTGTGTGTGGTCATGTATAGATATGATCAATGTGGTCATTTGGATCATCAATAATGACTATCTAGTGGATATATATATATATATATATCAATGTGTGGTTTAGGAAAAGAACACATGCAAATCACTCTAAGGGATGATCCATATATATATACACGTGTCGAACCATCATGGTCATATATATAGAGAGCAAAAACACACTAATGTGACAGAAGTTGAATCACAGAATCCATTGGAGTGTGTGTGGTCATCGGATATCAATGTGGTTTTGGAAAAGAACACATATGCAATATAATGTGCATGCAATGACTCTATGGGGGATCCAAGTGGAAAACCATGGTGTAGAAGAAGCAAAACACACATAGGAAATCAACACCCAGTACACATTTAATGCACCAGTGTGACAGAGAAGTTGCATCATAAAATATAATCCACTAGAGTAGTCTGTGTGTGGTCATGTATAGATATGATCAATGTGGTCATGTGGATCATCAATAATGACTATCTAGTGGAGATATATATATATATCAATGTGTTGTTTAGGAAAAGAGCACATGCAAATCACTCTAGGGGATGATCCATTTATATATACATGTGTAAAACCATCATGGTCACATATATAGAGAGACCAAAAACACACCAGTGTGACAGAAGTTGAATCACAGAATCCACTGGAGTGTGTGTGGTCATCAGATATCAATGTGGTAAAACATATGCAATATAATGTGCATGCAATGACTCTATGTGGGATGGAAGTGGAAAACCATGGTGTAGAAGAAGCAAAACACACATAGGAAATCAACTCCCAGTACACATTTAGTGCACCTATGTGACAGAGAAGCTGCATCACAAAATATAATAATCCACTAGAGTAGTGTTTGTGTGTGGTCATGTATAGATATGATCAATGTGGTCATGTGGTTCATCAATAATGACTATCTACTGGATATATATATATATATATATATATATATATATATATATATATATATATATATCAATATGTGGTTTAGGAAATAAGAACACATGCAAATCACTCTAGGGGATGATCCATATATATACATGTTGTGTCAAAGAATCAAATGGTCATATATAGAGACCAAACACACACTAGTGTGACAGAAGTTGAATCATAGAATCCACGTACTAGAGTGTGTATGGTCATCAGATATCAATGTGGTTTTGGAAAATAACTAATATGCAATGTGCAAATTCTAGGGGGGAGGGTCCAAGTGGAAAACCATGGAGTGTGTGTGGTCATCAGATATCAATGTGGTTTTGAAAAAAACATGTTGGAAATATTTTTGGTCCGCATGCATGCATGGAGTATCTAGAGTAACAATGATTTACTAAATAATTTAGAAGAAATTAAATAGAGTGTGGGTTTTGCATTTTCGATTGACATGCCGAAAAATGATTAACTGCAAAAGAAATTGAGCTGTGTATACGTGCGTTTTGCATTCCCACTTGTGCGTTTTGCATTGACACGTGCGATGTACACATCTCCCACCCCACGTGCGATCCCACAGCCCAACTGCCCCATTGTCTCCCAGTCATTTAAAAGACATCAGCCACACGGTCTCCCCATCGTCTCCAAGTAATTTCTCCACACATCCATCCCACTCTTCCCTGCACTCCAAAGAACAGAAGGAAACCCTATCAACAAGTACGAGATCGTTTTCTCGCGAAGATGAAGAGATCAAGACCGTTGGTCACCGAGGACGCCAAGGTCATCATCACCAAGGACGCCAATGCCATCATCCAGAAGCAAGCAGATAACAAGGTCGAAGAGGAAGCGGTTGCAGATCTGGTGGCGGTTGCAGATAACAAGGTGCACTACGATTACTTCGATGACAACGAGGATGAAGTACCTATGGATCCATTCGCGTTCGAGCAAGAACCCAGCGACAGAGAACTGGAGGTAATTAGATCTGAACTATGAATGGGGTTTTCAGATTTTACTGTTCATATTTTAATTTGTAGGGTTTTCTGATCTTGTAGAGTTTGATTAATTAGTTTGTTCTCCGCCTAGTAATTCTATGCTCATCTTTTGTTGGTCGTTTTGATCTGCCCTAGTCATTCCAGTCGCACATACTCTAGTTGATTTGATAGCTAGTAGTTCTATACATGTTCATCTTTTGTTGATCGTTTTAATTAGTTTATAGGGTTTAGAGATCTCTTATCTAGGTTGTGTTCATGCTGTCCAATGTATAGTTTATTTGTATGATAAAATTCACACCTATATATATAGTAATCATACGAGCTCCTGAATACATTAACATAAATTTAATGTCCATCCCTGTTATAATTAGGGAAACAAATCATATGTACGGATGCATTAAAATGCAGATAAATGTCCATCTCTGTTATATTTAGGGAAACAAAATTTTAAATTCCTAATTAAGTGAGTATATTTAGGAGAAAGCAAATTCCTTTTGTACCATGTTCTAATCATAACTTCTTTTTCTTTTTCCAATTTACTGATAAAAATGTGTGAAATAATTACCCATCTGTCCCTAAAAAAGTATGTCTCAGATTTCTTATTAAAATTTGGATTATATTTACATATAATGAAACTTGTATAGATATTCATTCAAATTATTTGAAAGAAAACAGTATAAATTTAACTTAAGTGGAGGTATATGTTAAAACACCCAGATCATGCATGTTTTAATCAATCTATGTTATAGTAAGTTGTGTATTTATATGAACAGATGCATTAAAATAATGCGATAAATCAAATTTCTCTGTGTAGTCCATATGTTTTTTAGGGAAGCAAATGTTAAATTCATAATACCCTGAGTATATATTTAGGAGATTTTTCCCTATTTATACCATGTTCAACTGAATAAAACTAGCTAAGTCATAACTTCTTTTGTTTTAACAATTTAATGATAAGAATAAATGAAAAGATTACTCCATCTGTCCTAAAAAGGATGTTTCAGTTTTGTTAAAATTTGGACGTATCTTTATATACTGAAACTTGTATAGATTCTTTCAAACTATATTTGGAAGAATAGTATAATTTTATATAGCACTTGTTTTATCATATATGTATGCAAAACAGATATATGTTTGATGGACTAGTTTGTTCAAAAGCTATGCGCACATACTAAATTTAATCTCTGAACACAACCCTTTCCTAGTTTGATCTCATGATTTTGGGAGAGTATTTTTTTCATTCACTGACGTCTTCTCTCTACTTGCCAATTCGCAGGAATCAATAGCGATGTCGATGGAAGTATGTGGTCCAGGCACGCAAAAGCCGCCACATCCTGAAGCAAATGAGGAATGGGAGGTTCCCCTTCCGCCGATGTGCAAACAAGTACAGGTGCCTGATACATTGCAAATGTATCTATAATTTTTGATGTTCCATGCTTGGTTTTATCCGCTTTCTTGTGTTTTGTTCCAACTTTGGAGTACTTTTATTATGATTTTCTTGGACTAACCTATTAACAAGAGCCAACAGTGCCAGCTGCCTGTTTTCTGTTGTTTTGGTTCCAAAAAGTCAGAAAATGAATATTTCGAATTGGACGGGACAAAAGCCAAAGTGCCCTATTTTTCCGGAGGGATCAAGTGCCAGAATACGAGACGGAGAAGGGCTAGGGGGCCCCACACCACCGTGCCACACAGCCAGGCCTGGCCGCGCCAGGGGGGTGGTCGGGCCCGACCCCAACACCCCCTCGGCCTCTCCTTCCGCCTATAAGTTGCCCTCCCCGAACAAAAACCCTAGGTAGCCGATCAAAATCCACAAAAGAGTCTGTAGCCGCCGTCGTCTCTGTCCCAAGGATCGGGGGTATCTGAAGCCTCTTCCCGGCAACCCTGACGGAGAGGGGAATTCACCCTGGAGGCCTTCTTCATCACCATGCAAGCATCCGGTGTAACGCGTGAGTATTTCATCCTTGGACTACGGATCCATGTAGTAGCTAGATTGCTGGTTTCTCCTCCTTTGTGCTTTCATGTTTAGATTTGTGAGCTCCGTTCATGATCAAGATCATCTATTTGTAATTCATACATGTTGTGTTGCGGGATCCGATGGATATTGAGATGCTATTTCAAATTGATTATTGATCTATCATGTCTTTGTTATTTGAGATCTTGCATGCTTTCCGTTGTTAGTAGCTATCTTGGCCAAGTAGATGCTAGCAACTCCAAGAGTTAGTATTTATGCTCGATAGTGGGTTCATGCCTCTGGTAATAATCTGGGGAAGTGACAAAAATCTCTAAGGTACTAGATGTGCTGTTGCTACTAGGGAAGAAAACAACGATCCTTTGTTCATGGAACCAATTGTTTGTTTACTTTACACGCAGTTCGTAAAGCAATAATCTGTTGCTTGCAACTTATACTGGAGGGGGTTCGGATGATAACCTGAAGGTGGATTATTAGTCGTAGATGCAG
>CAJUXJ010000857.1:0-14021 GCA_910589775.1 Avena eriantha
AACACAGACAAAATTTCGTAACATAGTGAGCCATATCTCTTTGATTGTTTTCAAAACACCGGTCAAATTTCTAGGAATGCATATTCTTAGGAAGAAGTTCAATCTTTCCAAACTATCACTCTTTCTCTCGATACATTGACTGTCTGGTGGGTCCACTGAACAGATTTTTGCAAGGTGTGAAGTAATTTCAAAACACATCCAAAATTTCAAAACATGGTGATTCATAGTCTCTTTGATTGTTTCAAAACACGGTCAAATTTCTAGGCATGCCTATTCTTAACATGAAGTTGATCTTTCCAAACCCTCACTAGTTCTCGATACATTGACTGCCTGGTGGTGGGTCCACTGAACAATTCTGCAAGGTGTGAAGTTAATTCGAGACTCATCTAAATTTCCGCAAACACACGGTGAGTCATAGTCTCTTTGATTGTTTTCATAACATGGTTAAATTTCTAGGCATGCATATTCTGAGCAATAAGTGAATTTTCCAAACTCTCACTCGTTCTCGATATATTGACTTCCTAGTGGGTCCAATGAATAAATTATCGCAAGGTGTGAAGTTAATTTCAAAACACATCCAAATTTCAAAACACGATGAGTCATAACCTTTTTGAATGTTTTCAAAACTCTGTCAAATTTCAAGGCATGCGTATTCTTAGAAACAAGTTGAATCATTCCACACTCTCACTTGTTCTCGATACATTGACTGCCTGGTGGGTCCAGTGAACTGATTTTTGCAAGGTGTGAAGTCAATTTTGAAACACAAGGCAAAATTTCAAACAGAGTGAGTCATAGTCCTTTTGATTGTTTTCAAAACACGGTCAAATTTCTAGACATGCATATTCTTAGCAAAAGTTCAATCTTCCAAACTCTCACTCGTTCTCCATACATTGACTACTTGGTGGATCCACTGAACAGATTTTTGTAAGTTGTGAAGTTAATTTCGAAACACAACCAAAATTTCAAAACACGGTGAGTCATAGTCTCTTTGATTGTTTTCAAAACACGGTCAAATTCTAGGCATGCATATTCTTATCAAGAAGTTGAATATTTCCAAACTCTCACTAGTTCTCGATACATTGACTAGAGTGGTGGGTCCACTGAACAGATTTTGCAAGGTGTGAAGTTAATTTCGAGACACATCTAAAATATTCAAACATGGTGAGTCATGTTCTCTTTGATTGTTTTCAAAACATGTTCAAATTTCTAGGCATGCAGATTCTTAGCAAGAAGTGGAAACTCGCCAAATCTCACTCTTCTCCATACATTGACTGTGTGGTGTGTCCACTAGATGGATTGTCACAAGGTGTGGAAGTTAATTTGAAATACGACAAAATTTCAAAACACGGTGAGTCATAGCCTCTTTGATTATCTTCAAAAGACGATAAAATTCTAGGCATGCAGATTCTTAGCAAGAAGTTTGAATCTTGGCAAAACACTCACTCGTTTACGATACATTAACTGCATAGTGAGTCCACTGAACAGATTATCGCAAGGTGTGAAGTTAATTTCGAAACGCAACCAAAATTTCAAAACACAGTGAGTCATAGTCCTCTCTGTTTGTTTCAAACACGGTCAAATTTCTAGGCATGCATATACTAGCAATACGTTGAATCTTCCTTCCCAAAGACTCACTCATTCTCGATGCTTGGCTACCTGGTGATGGGTCCACTGAACATATTTTTGCAAGGGTGTGAAGTGATTTTGAAACACAGCTAAAATTTCAAAACACAGTGAGTCATAGCTTCTTTGATTGTTTTCCAAAACAACGGTCAAATTTCTAGGCATGCATATTCTTAGCAAGAAGTTGAATGTTTCCAAACTCTCACTCGTTCTCGATACATTGACAGCCGGGTGGGGGTCCATTGAACAGATTTTTGGAAGGTGTGAAGTTATTTAAAAAACAACCAAAATTTCAAAACACGGTGAGATCATCAGCCTCCTGTTGTTTTTCAAAAACCGATCAAATTCTAGGCATGCAGATTCTTAGGAGAAGTTGAATCTTGCCAAACTCTCACATCTTCCGATACATTGACTGCCTGATGGGTCCACTCGACAGATTTTCGCAAGGTGTGAAGTTAATTTCGAAACACAACCAAACTTTCAAAATACGGTGAGTCATAGCCTCTTTGATTGTTTTTCAAAACACAGTCAAATTTCTAGGCATGCAGATTCTTAACAAGAAGTTGAATCTTGCCAAACTCTCCCTCCTTTTTGGATCATTGACTGCCTAGTGGGTCCCCTAAACAGACTATCACAAGGTGTGAATTAAATTTCAAAACGTAGCCAAAATTTAAAACATAACACGATGACTCATAGTCTCTTTGATTGTTTTCAAAACAAGGTCAAATTTCAAGGCATGCATATTCTTAGACAAGAAGTTGAATCTTGCCAAATAACTCTCACTCGTTCTCCCAGACATTGACTACATGGTGGGGTCCACTGCATGAACATATTATCGCAAGGTGTAAACCTATTTTCGAAACACAGCCAAAATTCAAACACGTGAGTGATAGCCTCTTTTATTGTTTTCAAAACACAATGAAATTTCTAGGCATGTTTATTCTTAGCAAGAAGTTGAATCATTCCAAAATCTCACTCGTTCTCGATACAACTGACTGCCTGGTGGGTCCATTGGACAGATTTTCGCAAGATGTGAAGTTTTTTTGAACACATACAAATTTTCAAAACGGTGAGTCATATTCACTCTTTGATTATTTTCAAAACACTATTAAATTTCTACGCATGCATATTCTAGCAATATGTTGTATCTTTCAAAACTATCACTCGTTCTTGATATATTGACTGCCTGGTGGGTCCACCGAACAAATTATTCGAAACAAAGCCAAAATTTCAAAACACAGTGGGGTCTTAGTCTCTTTGATTGTGTTCAAAAACTGTCAAATTTCTAGGCATGCATATCCTTAGCAGAAGTTGAATCTTTTGAAACTCTCACTCGTCTTGATACGTTGACTGCCTGTGGTGGCTTGCCTCTACTGAATTTTTTTTTGCAAGGTGTGATTAAGTTTGAAACACAACCAAAATTTCAAAACACGGTGAGTCATAGCCTCTTTGATGTTTTTCAAAACTGGTCAAATTTCTAGGCTTGCAGATTCTTAACAAGAGTTGACTCTTGACAAACTCTCCACTCGTTCTCGATACATTGACTGCCTAGTGTCGGTCCACTGAACAGATTTTTCGCAAGGTGTGAAGTTAAGTTTGATACAGCCAAAATTTCAAAACACGGTGAGTCATAGCCTCTTGATTGTTTGCAAAACACGGTCAAATTCTAGCATGCCACATTCTTAGCAAGAAATTGAAACTTTACAAATCTCACTCATTCTTAATACATGACTGCGTTGTGGGTGCACTAGACGGATTTTCACAAGGTGTGAAGTTAATTCGAAACAGGACCAAATTTCAAAACACGGTGTGTCATAGCCTCTTTGATTGTTTTCAAACACAGACAAATTCTAAGCATGCAGATTCTTAGCAAGAAGTTGAATCTTGCCAAACTCTCACTCGTGTTCGATACATTAACTACCTGGTGGGTCCACTGAACAGATTATCGCAAGGTGGTGAACTTAATTTTGGAACGCAACCAAAATCTAAAACATGGCGATCATTGTTTCTTTGATTGTTTCAAAACAACGGTTATATTTTGAGGCATGCATATTCTTAGCAAGAAGTTGAATCTTGCCAACCAACTGTCACTCTTTCTCGATACATTGACTACCTGGTGGGTCACTGAACATATTATCGCAAGGTGTGAAATTAATTTTGAAAGATAGCCAAAATTTCAAACCCGGTGAGTCATAGCCTCTTTGATTGCTTTTAAAACAGGGTCAAATTTCTGATGCATGCATATTTTAGCATAGTTGAATCATTCCAAACTCTACTCTCTTTCTCGATACATTGACTGCCTGGTGGGTCCATTGAACGATTTTTGCAAGGTGTGAAGTTAATTTCAAACACTGGCAAATTTCAAACACCCCTGATCATTTCTATTTGATTGTTTTCAAAACAAGGTCAAATTTCTAGGCATGCATATTCTTAGCATAAGTTGAATCTTGCCAAACTCTCACTCGCTCTCGATACATGACTTCCTGGTGGGTCCAATGGATATGATTTTAGCATGGTGGAAGTTAATTTTGAACCATTGCCAAATTTCAAAAAACACGGTGAGTCATAGCCTCTTTGATTGTGTGCAAAACATGGTCACATTTCTAGGCATGCACATTCTTAGCAAGAAGTTGAAACTTTCCAAAATCTCACTCATTCTTAAGACATTGACTGCATTGTGGGTGCACTAGACGGATTTTTCACAAGGTGTGAAGTTCATTTTGAAACACGACCAATTTCAAATCTACGGTGAGTCATAGCCTCTTTGATTGTTTTCATAACACAGACAAATTCTAGGCATGCAGATCTTAGCAAGAAGTTGAATCTTCCAAACTCTCACTCGTTTTTCGACACATTAACTGCCTGGTGGGTCCACTGAACAGATTATCGCAAGGTGTGAACTTAATTTTGGAACGCAACCAAAATCTAAAACATGGCGAGTCATAGTCTCTCTTGATTATTTTTAAAACACACGGTTAAATTTCGAGGCATTGCATATTCTTAGCAAGAGTTGAACTTGCCAACCAACGGTCACTCGTTCTCGATACATGGAGTACCTGGTGTGTCCACTGACATATTATCGGAAGGTGGTGAACTTAATTTTGAAAGATAGCCAAATTTCGAAACACGGTGAGTCATAGACTCTTTGATTGCTTTTTCAAACAGGGTCAAATTTCTAGGCATGCATATTTTTAGCAATAAGTTATCATTCCAAACTCTCACTCTTTCTCGATACATTAACTGCTTGGTGGGTCCATTGAACATATTTTTGAAAGGTGTGAAGTTAATTTTCAAAACACTGGCAAAATTTCAAAACACCCGTGAGTCATATTCTCTTTGATTGTTTTCAAAACAAGGTCAAATTTCTAGGCATGCATATACTTAGCAATAAGTTGAATCTTGGGCCAAACTCTCACTCGCTCTCGAAATTTGACTTCCTGGTGGGTCCACGGATAGATTTTCGCATGGTGTGAAGTTAATTTTGAAACATTGCCAAAATTTCAAAATACAGTGAGTCCTAACCTCTTTGATTGTTTTCAAAACACGGTCAAATTTCTAGGCACGCAGATTCTTAACAAGAAGCTGAATCTTGCCAAATTCTCACGCGTATTTGACTGCCAAGTGGGTCCACTAAACAGATTATCGCAAGTGTGAATTTAAATTTCTAAACGCCGCCAAAAATTTAAAACACGGTGAGTCATAGTCTCTTTGATTGTTTTCAAACACGGACAAATTTCGGAGCATGCATATTCTTAGCAAGAAGTTGAATCTTGTCAAACACTCTCACACGTTCTCGCTACATTGACTGCCTGGTGGGTCCACTGAACAGATTATCGCAAGGTGTGAACTTAATTTTGAAAGACAGCCAAAATTTCAAAACACGGTGAGTCTAGCCTCTTTGATTGTTTTGAAAACAACGGTCAAAGTCTCTAGGCTGCTGCAGATTCTTAGCAAGAAGTTGAATCTTGCCAAACTCTCACTCATTCTCAATACATTGACTACGTGGTAGTCCACTGGACGGATTTTCACAAGGTGTGAACTTAATATCGAAACCCGAGCAAATTTCAAAACATGGTGATCATAGCCTCTTTGATTGTTTTCAAAACACGGTTTCAAATTTCTAGCATGCAGATTTTAGCAGAAGTTGACTTGCCAAACTCTCACTTGTTTTCGATTCGACACATTAACTGCCTAGTGGGTCCACTGAACATATTATGGCAAGGTGTGAACTTAATTTCGAAACTCAACCAAAAATATAAAACACAGTGAGCCATAGTCTCTTGATTGTTTTCAAAACAGGGACAAATTTCGAGGCATGCATATTCTTAGCAAGAAGTTGAATCTTGTCAAACAACTCTCCACTCATTCTCGATACATTGACTTGCCTTGTGGGTCCCTTGAACAGATTATCGCAAGGTGTGAACTTAATTTTGAAAGATAGCCAAAATTTCAAAACATGGTGAGTCATAACCTGTTGTGATTGTTTTCAAAACATGATCAAATTTCTGGCATGCATATTCTTAGCAAGAAGTTGAATCATTCCAAACTCTCACTCTTTCTCGATACATTGACTACCTGGTGGGTCAATTGAACAACAAATTTTCGCAAGGTGTGAAGTTAATTTTGCAACACCGGCAAAATTTCAAAACACAGTGAGTCATATTCTCTTTGATTGTTTTCAAAACACGGTTATATTTCTAGGCATGCATATTCCTAGCAAGAAGTTGAATCATTCCAAACTCTCACTCGTTCTCGATATATTGACTACCTGGTGGGTCCACTAAACAGATTTTCGCAAGGTGTGAAGTTATTTCCCAAACACAGCCAAATTTTCAAAACACGGTGAGTCATAGCCTCTTTGATTGTTTTGAAAACACGGTCAAAGTTCTAGGCATGCAGATTCTTAGCAAGAAGTTGAATCTTGCCAACTCTCACTCATTCTCAATACATTGACTACGTGGGTGGGTCCACCGGACGGATTTTCACAAGGTGTGAACTTAATTTCGAAACCCGAGGAATTTCAAACATGGTGATTCATAGCCTCTTGATTGTTTTCAAAACACACGTTCAGATTTCTAGGCATGCAGATTCTTAGCAAGAGTTGAATCTTGCCAAACTCTCACTTGTTTTCGACACATTAACTACCTAGTGGGTCCACTGAACAGATTATCGCAAGGTGTGAACTTAATTTCGAAACTCAACCAAATATAAAACCAGTGAGCCATAGTCTCTTTGATTGTTTTCAAAACACGGACAAATTTCGAGGCATGCATATTCTTAGCAAGAAGTTGAATCTTGTCAAACAACTCTCACTCATTCTCGATACATTGACTGCCTGGTGGGTCCACTGAACAGATTATCGCAAGGTGTGAACTTAATTTTGAAAGATAGCCAAAATTTCAAAACATGGTGAGTCATAACCTGTTTGATTGTTTTCAAAACATGATCAAATTCTCTAGGCATGCATATTCTTAGCAAGAAGTTGAATCATTCCAAACTCTCACTCTTTCTCGATACATTGACTCCCTGGTGGGTCAATGGAACAAATTTTTCACAAGGTGTGAAGTTAATTTTGCAACACCGCAAATTTCAAAACACAGTGAGTCAATATTCTCTTTGTGTTTTTTCAAAACACGGTTATATTTCTAGGCATGCATATTCCTAGCAAGAAGTTGAATCATTCCAAACTCTCACTCGTTCTCGATATATTGACTACCTGGTGGGTCCACTAAACAGATTTTCGCAAGGTGTGAAGTTAATTCCAACACAGCCAAAATTTCAAAACACGGTGAGTCATAGCCTCTTTGATTGTTTTTGAAACATGGTCAAAGTTCTAGGCATGCAGATTCTTAGCAAGAAGTTGAATCTTGCCAAACTCTCACTCATTCTCAATACATTGACTACGTGGGGTCACCGGACGGATTTTCACAAGGTGTGAACTTTAATTTCGAAACCCGAGGAAATTTCAAAACATGGTGATTCATAGCCTCTTTGATTGTTTTCAAAACACGGTCAGATTTCTAGGCATGCAGATTCTTAGCAAGAAGTTGAATCTTGCCAAACTCTCACTTGTTTTCGACACATAACTACCTAGTGGGTCCACTGAACAGATTATCGCAAGGTGTGAACTTAATTTCGAAACTCAACCAAAATTTAAAACACAGTGAGTCATAGTCTCTTTGATTGTTTTCAAAACACGGACAAATTCGAGGCATGCATATTCTTAGCAAGAAGTTAAATCTTGTCAAAGAACTCTCACTCGTTCTCGCTACATTGACTGCCTGGTGGGTCCACTGAACAGATTATCGCAAGGTGTGAACTTAATTTTGAAAGACAGCCAAAATTTCAAAACACGGTGAGTCATAGCCTCTTTGATTGTTTTGAAAACACGGTCAAAGTTCTAGGCATGCAGATTCTTAGCAAGAAGTTGAATCTTGCCAAACTCTCTCACTCATTCTCATACATTGACTACGTGGTGGGTCCACTGGACAGATTTTCACAAGGTGTGAACTTAATATCGAAACCCGAGCAAATTTCAAAACATGGGAGTCATAGCCTCTTTGATTGTTTTCAAAACACGGTCAAATTTCTAGGCATGCAGATTCTTAGCAAGAAGTTGAATATTGCCAAACTCTCACTTGTTTTCGACACATTAACTGCCTAGTGGGTCCACTGAACAGATTATCGCAAGGTGTGAACTTAATTTCGAAACTCAACCAAAATTTAAAACACAGTGAGTCATAGTCTCTTTGATTGTTTTCAAAACACGGACAAATTTCGAGGCATGCATATTCTTAGCAAGAAGTTGAATCTTGTCAAACAACTCTCACTCGTTCTCGCTACATTGACTGCCTGGTGGGTCCACTGAACAGATTATCGCAAGGTGTGAACTTAATTTTGAAAGACAACCAAAATTTCAAAACACGGTGAGTCATAGCCTCTTTGATTGTGTGCCAAACACGGTCAAATTCTAGGCATGCAGATTCTTAGCAAGAAGTTGAATCTTGCCAACTCTCACTCATTCTCAATACATTGACTACTACGTGGTGGGTCCACTGGACGGATTTTCACAAGGTGTGAACTTAATATCGAAACCCGAGAAATTTCAAAACATGGTGAGTCATAGCCTCTTTGATTGTTTTCAAAACACGGTTAAATTTCTAGGCATGCATATTCCTAGCAAGAAGTTGAATCATTCCAAACTCTCCTCACTCGTCCTCGATACATATTACTGCCTAGTTGGTCCACTGAATAGATTATCACAAGGTGTGAACTTAATTTCGAAACAAAGCCAAAATTTCAAACACGGTGAGTCATATTCTCTTTGATTGTTTTCAAAACACGGTCAAATTTCTAGGCATGCATATTCTTAGCAATAAGTTGAATCTTTCTAACTCTTACTCATTCTCGATATATTGACTGCCTGGTCGGTCCACTCAATAGATTACCGCAAGTGTGAATTTTTTTAGAAACACATCCATAATTTCAAAAAACACGGTGAGTCATAGGCTCTTTAATTGTTTTTCAAAACTCGGTCCAATTTCGAGACATGCATATTCTTAGCAAGAAGTTAAATCATTCCAAACACCCACTCATTATCGATACATTGAGTGCCTGGCGGGTCCAGTGAACTGATTTTTGCAAAGTGTGAAGTTAATTTCAAAACATAAGCAAAATTCCAAAACACGGTAAGTATAGTCTCTTTGATTGTTTTCAAAACACGGTCAAATTTCTAGGCATTCACATTCTTTAGCAATAAGTTGAATCTTCCCAAACTCTCACTCATTCTCGATATATTGACTACCTGGTGGGTCCACTAAACAGATTTTCGCAAGGTGTGAAGTTAATTCCGAAACACAACCAAATTACAAACACGGTGAGTCATAGCCTCTTTGATTATTTTCAAAACAACGGTCGAATTTCTAGACATGCATATTCTTAGCAAGAAGTTGAATCTTGCCAAACTCTCACTCGTTCTTGATACATTACCTGCCTGGTGGGTCCACTGAATAGATTTTCCGCAAGGTTTGATGTTAATTCTGAAACACAGCCAAATTTCAAACATGGTGAGTCATAGTCTCTTTGATTGTTTTCAAAGCACGGACAAATTTCTAGGCATACATATTCCTAGCAAGAACTTGAATCTTGCCAAACCATCATTTGTTCTCGATACATTGACCACCTGGTGGTGGGTCTACTGAACAGATTATCGCAAGCTGTGAGTTAATTTCGAAACACAGCCAAAATTTCAAATCACACGGTGAGTCATAGTCCTCTTTGATTTTTTCAAAACACGGTCAAATTTCTAGGCATGCTTTCTTAGCAAGAAGTTGAATCTTTCCAAACTCTCACTCGTTCTCGATACATTGACTGCCAGGTGGTGATTTCCACTAAGTAGATTTTCGCAGGTTTTGAAGTTAATTTCGAACGAAACACAGCAAAATTTAAAAACCTATGAGTTAAAGCCTGTTTAATTGTTTTAATAACAAGGTCAAATTTCTAGGCATGCAGATGCTTAGCAAGAAGTTGAATCTTGCCAAACTCTCACTCGTTCTTGATACATTAACTGCCTGGTGGGTCCCTAAACAGATTTTCGCAAGTTGTGAAGTTAATTTCGAAACGCAGACAATATTTCGAAACACGGTGAGTCATAGCCTCTTTGATTGTTTTTCAAACATGGTCAAATTTCTAGCCATGCATATTCTTAGCAATAAGTTGAATCTTTCCAAACTCTCATTCATTCTCGATAAATTGACTACCTGGTGGTCACTAAACAGATTATCCTAAGGTGTGGAGTTAATTTCGAAACATAGCCAAACTTTCAAAACACGTTGAGTCATAGCCTCATTGATTGTTTTCAAAACACGGTCAAATTTCGAGGTATGTATATTCTTAGCAAGAAGTTGAAATCATTCCAAATACTCACTTGTTCTCGATACATTGACTGTCTGGTGGGTCCAGTGAACAGGTTTACGCATGGTGTGAAGTTAATTTCGAAACACCCGCAAAAATTTCAAATGCGGTGAGTCATAGTCACTTTGATTGTTTTCAAAACAGGTCAAATTTCTAGGTATGCATGTTCTTAGCAATAAGATGAATATTTCAAAAGTCTCACTCATTCTCGATAATTGACAGCCTGGTGGGTCCACTGAACAGATTATCGCAAGGTGTGAAGTTAGATTCAAACACAACGCAAAATTTCAAAAATGCGGTGAGTCATAGTCTCTTTGATGTTTTCAAAACATGATCAAATTTCTAGGCATTCATATTCTTAGCAATAAGTTGAATCTTTCCAAACTCTCACTTGTTCTCGGTATTTTGACTGCCTGGTGGGTCCACTAAACATATTATCGCAAGGTTTGAAGTTAATTTAGAAACATAGCCATAATTCAAAAACATGGTGAGTCATAACCTTTTTGATGTTTTCAAAACTCGGTCAAATTTCGATGCATGCATATTCTTAGAAAGAAGTTGAAAATTCCAAACTCTCACTTTTCTCATACATTGACTGGCCTGGTGGGTCTAATGAACTGATTTTTGCAAGGTGTGAAATTAATTCGAAACACAGGAAAAAATTCAAAACGCGCTGAGTCATAGTCACTTTGATTGTTTTCAAAACACGGTCAAATTTCTAGGCATGCATATTCTTAGCAATATGTTGAATCTTCCCAAAATCTCACTCGTTCTCTATATATTGACTGCCTGGTGGTTCACTAAATAGATTACCGCCGCAAGGTATGAAGTTAACTTCAAAACACAGCCAAAATTTCAAAGCACGGTGAGTCATAGCCTCTTTGATTGTTCTCAAAACATGGTTAAATTTCGAGGCACACATGTTGTTAGCAAGAAGTTAAATCTTGCCAAACAACTCTGACTCGTTTCTTGACACTTTGACTATTTGGTGGTCCACTGAATAGATTATCGCAAGGTGTGAAGTTAATTTCGAACCACGGTGAGTCATAACCCTTTTGATTGTTTTCAAACACACGGTCAAATTCTAGGCATGGCATATTCTTAGCAAGAAGTTGAATCGTTCCAAACTCTCACTCATTGTTCGACAACTTGACTACCTAGTGGGTCCATTGAACAGATTTTCGCAAGGTGGGAAGTTGATTTCAAAACACAGGCAAATTTCAAAACACGGTGAGTCATAATCTCTTCGATTGTTTTCAAAACAAGGTCAAATTTTTAGCCATGCATATTCTTAGCAATAAGTTGAATCTTTCCAAACTCTCATTCATTCTCGATATATTGACTACCTGGTGGGTCCACTGAACAGATTATCGCAGGTGTGGAGTTAATTTCGAAACACAGCCAAACTTTCAAAACACATTGAGTCATAGCCTCGTTGATTGTTTTCAAAACATGGTCAAATTTCGAGGCATGTATATTCTTAGCAAGAAGTTTGAATCATTCAAACTATCACTTGTTATCGATACATGACTGCCTAGTCGTAACAAGTGAACAGGTTTTCGCAAGGTGTGAAGTTAAATTAGAAACACACGCAAAATTTCAAAATGTCGTGAGTCCTAGTCTCTTTGATTGTTTTCAAAACACGGTTTAAATTTCTAGCCATGCATATTCTGAGCAATAAGTTTGAATCTTTCCAAACTCTCACTCGTTCTTGATAGATTGACTTCCTAGTGGGTCTAATGAACAAATTATCGCAAGGTGTGAAGTTAATTTCGAAACACAGCCAAAAATTTCAAAACACGGTGAGTTTGTAACCTTTTTGAATGTTTTCAAAACTCGGTCAAATTCGATGCATGCTATTTCTTAGAAAGAAGTTGAATAATTCCAAACTCTCACTTTTTCTCAATACATTGACTGCCTGGTGGTCTAATGAACGGATTTTTGCAAGGTGTGAAGTTAATTTCGAAACTCAACCAAAATTTAAACACAGTGAGTCCATAGTCTCTTTGATTGTTTTCAAAACACGGACAAATTTCGAGGCATGCATATTCTTAGCAAGAAGTTAATCTTGTCAAACAACTCTCACTCGTTCTCGTACATTGACTGCCTGGTGGGTCCACTGAACAGATTATCGCAGGTGTGAAGTTAATATTGAAAGACAGCCAAAATTTCAAAACATGGTGAGTCGAACCTGTTTCATTGTTTTTCAAAACATGATCAAATTTCTAGGCTGCATATTCTTAGCAAGAAGTTGAATCATTCCAAACTCTCACTCTTTCTCGATACATTGACTGCCTGGTGGGTCAATTGAATAGATTTTCGCAGGTGTGAACTTAATTTCGCAACACCGCAAAATTCAAACAAACAGTGAGTCATATTCTCTTTGATTGTTTCAAAACACGGTTAAATTTCTAGGCATGCATATTCCTAGCAAGAAGTTGAATCATTCCGAACTCTCACTCGTTCTCGATATATTGACTACCTGGTGGGTCCACTAAACAGATTTTCGCAAGGTGTGAAGTTAATTTCCAAACACAACAGCCAAAATTTCAAAACACGGTGAGTCATAGCCTCTTTGATTGTTTTGAAAACACACGGTCAAAGTTCTAGACATGCAGATTCTTAGCAAGAAGTTGAATCTTGCCAACTCTCACTCATTCTCAATACATTGACTACGTGGTGGGTCCACCGGACGGATTTTCACAAGGTGTGAACTTAATTTCGAAACCCGAGGAAATTTCAAACATGGTGATTCATAGCCTCTTTGATTGTTTTCAAACACGGTCAGATTCTAGGCATGCAGATTCTTAGCACAAGAAGTTGAATCTTGCCAAACTCTCACTTGTTTTCGACACATTAACTGCCTAGTGGGTCCACTGAACAGATTATCGCAAGGTGTGAACTTAATTTCGAAACTCAACCAAAATTTAAAACAGAGTGAGTCATAGTCCCTCTTTGATTGTTTTCAAACACGGACAATTTCGAGGCATGCAGATTCTTAGCAAGAAGTTGAATCTTGTCAACAACTCTCACCGCGCTCTCGATACATTGACTTCCTGGTGGTCCACTGGACAGATTATCGCAAGGTGTGAACTTAATTTTGAAAGACAGCCAAAATTTCAAAACACGGTGAGTCATAGCCTCTTTGATGTGTGCAAAACACGGTCAAATTTCTAGGCATGCAACTTCTTAGCAAGAAGTTGAAACTTTCCAAATCTCACTCTTCTTAATACATTGACTGCGTGTGGGTGGCACTAGACGGATTTTTCACAAGGTGTGAACTTCATTTCGAAACACGAGCAAATTTCAAACACGGGTGAGTCATAGCCTCTTTGATTGTTTTCATAACACAGACAAATTTCTAGGCATGCAGATTCTTAGCAAGAAGTTGAATCTTGCCAAACTCTCACTCGTTTCGATACATTAACTGCCTAGTGGGTCCGCTGAACATATTATCGCAGGGTGAACTTAATTTCGAAACTCAA